>PNEQ01002097.1:2709-27170 GCA_003012365.1 Medauroidea extradentata | reverse complement strand
GGGTACAACTTTGATAGGCCCCTATTTAAGTTTTTTCTATGAAATCGTAATAGTAAAATTTTCGTAACTATTGTGAATTAGTGCTCTACCACTTTACCTTTATTATCCAATAAATACATTTAAGAATAAAAAATTTAATACAATGTGTTGAGCATTTAAAACATTTTTTTCTATCAAAGTCACCCCAGTTGACGGTATTGACATATGTCCAGAAACGCTTAGTTACCATGGTAGAGCTCAATTCCTTACATTTCGTTAAATGTCATCGTAAATAACACTTCGTACAGAAAATGTCCCAAATACCCAATGGATTTTTTCTTTACAATGTACTTTACTTCCTAGGTTCGCCGCCAGGTGGGCCAATGTGTACTCCCAGTCCATAATTTCATGTGAGTTGAAGAGACGCAATGCAGTCACGATTACCTTCAGTCACGTCGCCCACCTGGCGGTGTTCCTAAGAAGTAACGTACATTCTAACAAAAAATTCCATTGGGTAATTGGAACAGTGTCAGTATGAAATGTTTTTACTGTGACATGTAACGAGAGGTACCATGGACATTACGTGTTTTTGGACATATGTCCATTTGACATTTTCTTTCTTTGTGTGAGCACTATGTTTTGACTAGCCTGCATGTAACAAGTTTTAATGTAATATCATTATCATGCTTTTTTCCCTCCCCGTGATACTGAGTTGGCTGGAAATAGTAGGTCGGCAAGTGGAACAAAGCCAATTAGCTGTTGGCACAGTGATACAGTGCCACTTGTTTACTTTGAAACTTTGGTAAGAGTGAACAAAGAGTGATGTTGTGCAGTAGCACAATGTGTTATGGATGGATTCAGGCTCGTCCTAATGACAGCAGCTGTATTAATAGAAATTTTAAACTTTTGTTTACATAACCTCAGGTCACTGCCATATTTGCACAGAAATGCAGAACCGACTCCAGAATCGGCGCAGAAACAATTGCTCTTCTACATTACCCATCCAATGCAACTCAGAGCTGGAGTACGATAATCCAAAGTATCCCGATAAAAGATCCAGTAATTGGAATGTATGGCACCTGACAGGCATTCACCAGGTGCTTGTCGGGTGCAGTTATTGGAATGCACCACTGTCCATGTGTTCTGAAGTAAACAACAATTCTCATATAATTGCATGCAATCAACAGTTTGGCTTGCACTCCAAAGCAGTGTTTTCGACCAAAAAGACATTGTAATTACAAGCATCATGAATATTGTTGAGAACATGTGCAAATATTATGTGTTTCGACATAACATGCTTGTTTATTAATAAACTGGTAAATTTCCTCATACATGCCAGCCAACATACAAAAATGTGTTCCACATTACCGACATGTTCAGCATTGCAGCTTGGCCTTCATTCTGTAGGCTCGTAGCCTGCCCTAACCTGTTGTAATACATCCATCTTGCAATTTCAATATCTGGTGGCTTACCTATCTAAATCTGCCTGCCTGTCACTAGTGTTCAGTAACAACAACTATAATATGATGACACTGTTCCCAGGCTTACGCAGTCATCTATGAAATCTTATCTTCCCATAAGCCATAATAGGTAACATGACGGTTTTCATAATTTTCAGTTAAAGCAAATAATAACAAATTATGTACAACCTGAAAGTCCACCTCTAAATATTTCTCAAAGGTTTTGGGAAAAAAAATTATGAAAGTTTCTTCTTCATACCAGAGGTAAATTTAAAAAACTTAAAAGATCTCTTACCATGTTTAGGGGAATGTTTTTTAAAGTACATTTTGAATTGAATGACCTAGAAAAGAAGTGTAACTCATAATTTGTGATCCGAGGTTCTACATAATCTTGGCAAAACCTGTGCTACAAAACTCTTTTTGGAGTGCTTCACATTTAAGTCATTTCTGCAATCCTGTGACTGTGAAAAAAATTAAAGATTTAATAGGGATGTAGTTCTCTGTGGACCCGGAGTGTAGCAAGCTATGTCCTTTTGTTCCAACACCAAATTGCTTGGCATGGAATGGCTGAAGGAGGTTAGGAGGCGATGATACGAATTATTGGTGCAACACAGCCAGTCATATGTTAAGTAATGTAAAAATATGCAGCAGAGGTGTGGATCTGTAGCTATGCATATGTAGTAACGTAAAGAGACTGAATCTGCAATGTGTAGGTATGCACATGTACTAAAGTGAATATACATCGAAAAACAAAAAATATATAAGCATCAAAAATTACTACAAGTGATTAGTGTATAAAAAAAATATTTGAATGCTCATGCATTATCTGTAAGTGTATAAAAGGAATCACTCACTGACTGACATATCAAGCCACTGAACATAAAAACATTACAATTTTTGTGTATGTTCCCCTCAGAACATGGGTGAGCTGTAAGAAAGGATTTTCCAATATTTAACCCCTAAAAGGATGCGAAAAAGAATTAAACAATGCCCCACACTTGACGAGAAGCATATGATCTCTATTCGCAGCGTGCCAAATTGGCTTGCAAGGTCTTCGTTGTAGTCTTTTTTTCCTAAGGGACTTTAAGCGGTGATCACGACATTTTATTTTTGAATAGTATAAAGTAAAGACCTTTTAACTTTAAGAATTCAGGTAATTTTTGCGGAGTTACAGCTGTCTAAAAAACCTGTTTTAAGCCATTTTGAGAGGTCCAAAAATTGGGTTTCTAACAAGTGTGCTGAATTTTTTAAAATATAAAAACATAATTTCAAGTGTGTGTTCTTTTCGCAAGTGTGTGTTCTTTTCGTAAATAAACATAATATGAATAAGTTAAGTGGTTTTGTGTAAAAAAGAATACGCATGACACGCTGCAGTGGTGTCCATGTGCCAGTCGAGGACTCCTCTTAAGGGGGTGAAATGTTAAATATGTCGTTAAACCCATATTACACACCTATTCGTAAAATGTATAATGTTGCTGTCAGTATTTTCACACACTTTTATTTATTTAATGGAAATGAATAATTTAAACAAAAGTCGATTTTCAGGGTAGCATCATTGACTATAATTCACTTTACGGACTAACTGAAAGCACTTTTTCGACTTAACTTGTCTAATACATAATGTATCACCAGGCAGGCAGAAGTGGCATACTTCATCCTGTCGCATCATGTATAATGTCTGTAAGATGGAAGAAACACGCTATGCCAGTTGCTGAGACTAGCTCTGGATGAACGTGAGGTGTTGCTCAAATATCTAAGGCAGGATTTCAAGATTTTTGAAAGTTTGATTCCTTAGGGAATGAAAGATGTGCAATGTATTTTTGATTATTCCTCCATATATATTGAACCAGTCTAGATATTGTAGTGCTCGTTGTTTTAGAATGATACTTAAAATAATTCCCAGAATGTCACTCCAGGAACTTTTTGAAATTCAACTCCAAAGAGGTAGAAAATGGATTAAATATGTTTTAATACCCATTGATGTGTATTGAACACAAACTTTCAGATATCGACGTAATTTTTTCTTAAAGACTGATGGTACTTGAAAAGTGATAGAAAAAGCTGAGAAGTGTTTATGATGAATCATCTATATACAGGGTTCTTACTGTCCTGGAAAGTCTTGGAATTTTAACTATGTCCTTAAAAGGCCTTGAAAAGTCCTTGATTTAAACCAATCCTTGAAGAGTCCTTGAATTTTTGGGTAACATTATATTCCAGCTAGTTTCTTAACATTAAAATCTTTTCTTAGAAATATAAAACTATATTTTGTCAATGCCTTATTTCTGTATTGTAATTTACTTGACGAAAGCAAACATTTTGCAGTGTCTTTGTAATCAATATACTTTCTGCCATGCCACAACATGTTCTGTTATTCCTAATGTTTATTTTGTATGTGTTCATGACAAGTAATACCCTGGAAGTAAATTAGAGTTTCATGGCAAAGCTTTTTTGGAAGAGAAAAGTGACAAAAAAAAGAAACGAAAGAACTTTGAAAAGAAAAAGTGTCCCATACGTAATGCCGTATTTATGCGAGTATAAAAAATAAATTACTTGTCGGGTGTGAGAGAGGCATAGCATGCAATGCATGCTGTAGAGCGGAATGTCTCTCACAATGTTTCTCAAGTTGAAGCTAATTTGTGGTTTATTTATCATTGGTGAACTTTATCCATTCTAAAGAGAGAGGAGAAATAAATTAGAATGTAAATCAAACCTTAAATTTTCAAATAAAAATTTTGTGTATCAAAAGCAATTTACTGCGGTCCTTGAAAAATTAGTAGACAGTCCTTGAAAAGTCCTTGAATTTTAATTGTATGTTGCTGTCACCATTTTTTTATTTCAATGTAACACCCATAAAATAGTCAAAAGTTTTATTTAAGGGTTACTTTTTGCTCCAGGGTGGGGATTACATAAATACTATATTTCAGAAATTTTTTTTATATATTGTCAAGATTTTAACTTAAAACAATGTGTTAAAATGTGATTTTTAATTCATCAATTCTTATTGACAAAATAGGTTAATTAAGCAGCCGCACTCTTTCCACATCTTTCTACAATATCATTTATGACCCAAGATGACACTGTTCTGTTCAAGAAAAAGTTTACAAAACATTTACTCCCTGCTATAAATTTACAAATGTTGGGACAGAAAACCACTGCCCTAAAGCCCTCAGGGCCTCCTATACTGACAGCAAAGAATTTTAGAGTTTTCATTGATGAAGTTCACGAAAGTTGGAAAAGAGGTTAGACCACAGCACTGTTGGTGTAGGCGAAATTTCTATGCTCGGTTTATATATTTGTTCTTGAGTTCTTGCAGTGGCCTACCTCAACGAAAGGTCAGCAGAGTCACGCTTCTTGCCTCGTCCAATCTGGACATTGCATGATACTACTACTACCATTCTCACATAAAAAATAAATTTCCCTGACCATGGGAACAGAATAAGGCTTACTATCGAAAATAAATGAAAATAACTAAATAATTGTGTCCAACACTTCATGAAGTACAGCTGTAGTACATTATTCACAATAATATTTTTTATTTTATGCCTTTCTGATTATTTTTCTTTTGCTGTGAATTACTTTGTTTCTTTTCTATGTGTTACATTCAAGTCTCGTTACACACTATATTTGTCAATATACATAGAGTGAAAGGAGGTGGCGTACTCCCTCTGCTATTTCACTCCCGTTCCCTACTTTCCCCAGTGTCTCTGCTACCCCTCTTTACTTCTCACCCTATGCTAATAACACACAAGATTGTAGTTGACACAGTAACTGAAAAAAACTAAATTACAAAAATTGATAACAGTAATTTATTTTACTGTCTATGACATGCCGTACATTTATGTGAGCCATATTATAAAAAAATTGAAGTTGTTCACATTCTTACTAATTGGATCACTTGACATGGAATGACCCATTTGTATTTGTTCTCTTGGTTATAACCAGACATTGCGTTGTTTTCTTGCACTATGCTGTTGGCATATGGTACCAAATTATGTTGGCTTTTTCAGATAAACCTAAACTTCCTGATAATTTTGAAGAGAAGACTCGGGAGAAGCTGAAAGACGCTGTAATGGCAATTTTGAAGTCTAAACCAATTCGATACAGTTTAGAGGAATTATATCAAGCCGTTGAAAATATGTGCAATCACAAGATGGGGTCAGCTCTCTACACGAACCTAGCAGGTATTTAGTGATTTTTATAGTTCTCTGATAATTATGTAGCGATTTGTAGAAAAATAAATGTGCCCAAATATCAATTTTCAAATTGCTAATAACATTTCAGTTTTAAAAATCTGAAAAAATGTGTGTATGTACATGATGATGATGTGTTCAGTGTTCCAACAATTTAATTTTGTGGTCAGAACATACCTCTTGTCGAAGGTGATGTGTTTGATTCCCTGTCAGTTTATTATTGCGTGCAAAGATTTGTTTGTGGATCATTTTGATCTGTATCTTACTATCTTACCAGCTGTCACTTTTATGTAGGCTAATTATAATTGTCAGTGTCTTTAGAATCATTAATATTGTATTAGGCCTGTACCAGATCCTTGAAAAGCAGTTCTGTGTGTATAGATGTATGCGTGTGTATATAGATGCACACGCATGCGCACACACACACACAGTCAGAACAGTGGTAGTATGGTATCGGTGGAGTGCAAGAGGAGACTAACTCCGTTCTGTGTGCACATTGTGTGCACGTAAAATTTCATCGTACATTTTGCCACTAACATTGTCATCTCCAATTTAGCCAGGATTCGTGTGGTATGCTTGTAATGTCACAGTGTCTGGCAACCTGTAGTGTAAGGAAAGTTACAGGTCATTCCGTACCAAATCAACCAGAAAAACTAATTTAGGCGTCATCTCCAAAGTCAATGGAACTTGGCAAGTTATTATATCAGTAAGTGTGCAGGAAAGTGAAGTATTTGTGACAAGCATGTACAGAAGTGGGTGGGTGCTATGATGTGTTGTGAATGTAGGAGAAAGTTCTTGTGACGTTATTACCAATTTCCTGTATCCACAAGGTCCTTCCCCATCTTATTTATATCACCAGCATGTAGATATTAAGAAGATTTAAATTGAAAATGTGCTCACAACTATAGATCAAATAACTGCAACGGAAGGACATATGTTTTAACAGTCTTTGACACAAAGACCTCAGAGGGCCAACTAAGGAAAAGGAAGCCATAGTTACGTGCAGTATTGGTAATGAGCAAATGAATTATATCTAAGAAATAAATTCAGTATTTAGTTTATGTATAATTTAAAATTACATTTATTATTATTATTATCTGTTAATATCTAACTGGTATTTTTATTGAGCACGACCTTACTTAGAATGCTCCAGTTACTGATCCCAGGTCCATCCCAAAATTAAACTTACGTCACTTATGGCGAAAAATGCACTACACACTGTAATATGTAATTTTTTAAATATTTTCAAGGTCGCAGGTTACATGGACGTAACCAAAATGTTGCTAAAATTTGTGAAACAACAAACTGCTTGCTTTGATTAGGAAAATTAGACTTCCTACCAGGCTAGTACTGTATTGTCAAGTGAAGTCACGGCATTGTGCTCTCATTTAGTTAGAAAGAAAAATCTGGATTTTTTTAAAGTTTACAAAGAAGCTTTTTTTACGTTTACATATATACTATGTTTTAATCTCTGTGCCAAACTCACATGCAATTTAGTATTAACTTCAAATTCTTGTAATGCTTTCAGTGAAACACATGACACATGTGTGTTCTCTGTTATCCTTAGCAGCAGTTTTCTTACTCAGGGTGTCTACTGACCGGGAAAAACGGGAATTGTACAGGGATTTTACTCACCGGGAAAAATATGGGAATTGTGTGGGAGTTTAGCCTGACGTCCGGAAATTTCTGCATTCCTGTCATCAAAATTTATATAAATATTTATAAACATGTATTTACTGCTGGGTACTGACGACAGGACCACACAGGTTGTCACATGTAGGTTAGGTTAAGTTCGCGTACGTTTGTTTGCGTCTGGCGATTCGACTGGCAGTGTTTCTTCTGTTTCTTTGGCTGGCAGTGGTCGCTCGCTATGGTGGTCACTCCAGCAGCCTGCTGTGCTTTTGTTTATTGCATCCAGTTTTTACAGCGCGTTGTAGGTCTAGTGAGGTGTAAGTTCGTCCATATCACAAAGGTCCGTATAGTAAGTAATAATAATCTATTCCTGTGTGTACAGTATGATTTATGATTATGATTTTTATTAAAAGTTTTTGCGGGACATTTGCATTTTGTCAACATCAGAAGTAAACAAAGTACGCCTAACAAATACACATGCCAATTCACAGCATATTATTCTACACGAATATAACAGCCGCCCACGTATAAACCTTTTGACCTCCACAAATTAAAAATACAAAGTATTCTGGTATAACAGCAGTAGCAAAAATAACTCCTCTCCAGCCATTAACGTCGCACATTGAACACCTAGACAAATAATAAAGTTATCCAGGAGATGTGATTTTGTTAAGTAATATTATTTTCTTCAAAACATTCTCGTAAACATGACGCGGGCACATGTGAAGCAGAGTGGAGTGTCTTTTGCTTGCATACTCCTAGTAGCATTGGACTGTGCGTCGCATACTTCAGAGTGGAATATCTCCAGTGATGATATTCTTTGGTTTGAAGTTACATCGATTGTTTGCTCTTCTTGTTGCGATTATTCTATCGAACCTGTGGTCGTAATTAAAAAGGTATATAAATGTTTAAACATAATAGCTCGGCGCACTAGAGGAAAAATTTATTTTCAACCAATTTGGAAGGATGAATTCTTTGGGTTCAAGAAGTGAAGAATAATAGTCACTCGGCCTAGTGTGCGGTATGCCGGACTATATTTTCTGTGGAATCAATGGGACGAACTGCTATTGTCAGCCATTTTAGTGGTATCAAACACAAGAACAATGTCAAAAGCTCGAAGACATCAGCGTCTCTGGACATGTGGACTGCTTCACAAGTTCGTTCCACTTGTGAAGTGCCTGCAGCAAGTGCAACTTTTTCAGTGTGTATGCCAACAGATCCTTCATCATCAAAGCCCTCTCAGTCAGGTTCTGTTGCTAATACCTGTACAGCAAACCCTGTGGTACACATACCAATTGTCAGCAACATGAGAAGTTTTGTTCAAAAAGATGAGGTGACACGTGCTGAAACCTTTGTAGTGCCGCCAAACAGTTATTAATCATGACTCTCTAAGAGGAGTTGCTAGCAGTGTTAGTCTGTGCCGGAGAATGTTTCCTGATGACCATATTGCCAATAATATGCATCTTCAGAAAGACAAGATTTCGTATGTGATTGTGTATGGTCTTACCTCTTATTTTCATGGCAGATTAAAAGTTGAGTTGAAAGATAGTGAGTATTTTGTCTTGAGCTTTGATGAAAGCATTAATAAGATAGCACAAAAACAACAAATGGATATTTGTGTTTGGTTCTGGGACTCAAAAGTGAACCAAGTTAGTGCCAGGTATTTGACATTTGTGTTTTTGCATCACACCACTGGTGAAGATCTCCTCGAAGTTTTGAAAAAAAAGGACTGGAAGACCTCAACCTGATGAAGATCATTCAGTTATCAATGGATGGTCCTAATGTGAGTTTCAAAGTATTAAGATTGTTAAAGGAAGATACCAGATCAGCTCCAGATTCTCTACAATATCTTGACGTTTGGAGTTGTGGATTGCACACAGTTCACAACGCCTTTAAGACTGGTTTTAAGAAGAATGATTGGCAACTAGTAGAATTTTTCAGAGCCTTGTTTAATTTATTTAAGGAGTCTCCAAGTCGAAGAGGTGACTACACAAAAGCATCTTGGTCAAGTGTGTTTCCTCTCAAAGTGTGCTCTGTCCGTTGGGTCGAGAACGGGAAGGTTGCAAGAAGAGCTAAGGAAATCTTGCCTGACGTGGAAAAATATGTGTGTTCAGTTGAAGGCACTGCCAAGAAGCCATCCTGCCTTAGTTTTTCAGTAGTGTCAAAGGCACTGAAAGATAAACTGCTGCCAGCTAAAATTGCATTCTTTGAGGGAATCTGATGAAGTAGAGCCATTTCTGAAGGAGTTTCAGACTGGTGCTCCAATGGCACCATTCCTGTACGACAGTTTGACTGTTAAAGTAAAAACAGCAATGTCGAAAATCGTGAAGAAGGAAATTATTAAGAGCACTGTATTGCAAAAAATTTATGTTCTATAGGAAAATGCTAGCAAATAATTTGTAACACTCAAGGATTTTAAGCATGTTGACCTTGGATATGGTACTCGAGCAGCTCTTGAAAAATGTGAGGTCTCTGAAAAGGACATCTTGTGTTTTCGTAAAGATTGTCGCACTGCTCTGCAGTATTTTGTGGCTAAGCTTATGGAGAGATTTCCCTTAAAATATCCTCTCACTAAAGGACTTACCTGTTTGAACCCATGTTACATGTCTTCGAAGGAGGGGGCTGCGAGAAACAGCTTACAACTATCCTGGACATTGTTCTTAGAGCCAACCTTCTCCCTGCTAGCACTGTAGAAAAGGCAGACAGAGAGTATAAGACTCTGCTTGCAACCACATGTCACTGAACTAATTAAATCATATTCAAGATCAGAGACCCGACTAGACAGTTTCTGGATGGAGCTAATAAATGGGAAGAAGGAGTATGAAAACCTTATCAAAGTTGTGAAACTTCTCTTGATTATATCACATGGCAATGCCAATGTTGAAAGTGGTTTTTCTATAAACAAAGGTATTTTGGTAGAATATTTAAAAGAGCATTCACTTATTGCACAGCACCGTATTTTTTACTCTGCCACCAAGGAGGGAGGACTGATGAAGATTGAATTGCCTAAACAGTTGCTTCATTCTGTGAGGAATGCCCATTCAAGATATTGTGAAGCTCTTAAAGAACAACGTGAAGCGAATGCAGAAGCTTTGAAACTAACAGAAAACAAAAAGTGTGTTGCTGCTGAGCTCCGAGAATTGGAAGCAAAGAAGTGCAAATTGCTGGAGGATGCAGAGCGAGCTGTAGCCATCATTAATGAAAGAGTGAATGTGCTGTGTAAATGACTTCATTTACGCTGTAATACTTTGTAGAGATGTTAGTTTTGAGTTAAAGTAGTGAATTGTTGTGTCTTGTCTTTCAAATGTTAAGATAATGTAGGCTAATATGTAATATGTTTTCATTAATTTTTGTGATGTTTACAAAGCTTACAGATTTATATCTGCAGATAGTTATTTTATAAGCAGCAAGTCTTTAAGTGGTTTTTAGTTTAAGGTAATGGTAAGTTAATACAATTAACAATTTGTGTTTGATATTATTGGACTTTATTTTTGTGTGTCAGGCAAAATTGATGACTGCAGTAAAGAAATTTAGAATTAACTAATTTTAATGACATATTAAAGATGTACAGTATAAATTTTCTGTATGTGCGGCAGTAATTTTCTTGAAATTTAAGTTTTTTGTTACTGTTTCATTTGTACAAGATTCTTTCACCTTATAATTAGCCTTGTTTACGATAGTGCTAGCTGTAAATGTACATGAAAATTTTCATAAGTGTACGGGAATTGTACAGGAATTCTGTGAGCCAACTTGGGTAGACACCCTGTTACTGCAGTTAATAACTGCAGTATAGATTGAGATTCACATAATTTATTGTGGGATAGGGGACTTGAAACAGAAAACAAAAACCAAATTTAACTTACTGTTGGACATAATAATAGTTTGTGTAGCTCTGCTTCAGTCTCCATAATAAATAATTTATTATTTTTTGCTTTTTTTTTTTAATTTTAATTCTGATAAAAAAATGTTAAATCTGTGATACTATAGCAAATTTTATTCATCTTGCCCTAATTACAGTAAAACCTCTCTATAAAGACCCCTTGTGGTTCCCTAGAAGACTGTCTTTATATAGGGACAGTCTTTATAAAGAGGTATAACTGTACAGTAAAACCCCATGCTTCTTGAGGAAAGGATTGTTATAGAGAGGTGGCTGTTATAGAAGAGGTTTTATTGTATACATTACCAGCTCAATTGCCATGTCAATTATAGCACACACTAAATAGGATACGAGATGTAATTGCAGATTTAACATTTTTCTTCTCAAAATTTCTAAAAAAGCCGAAAAATAAGTAAATTAAATATATTGACTGAACCCTAAACAGTTTGATTCAGAGGTGTGTGTATTTGCCATCCATGTGATATGTTGGAGACATTGTCAGTTGTATTAGACATTGTATGTAATATTTCCTTCAATGTGTTTTCAAGGTCTGATAAAAAGCCACGTAAAATGCAGCTTCAAGCAGTTCCAGGCTGAAGCAATGGACCATCAAGTGTTTCTTCAGAAGATGAATGCATGTTGGAAAAGTCATTGTCAGCAGATGATTATGATTCGCAGTATCTTCCTTTATTTGGACCGAACGTATATTCTGCAGTCACCTGCCATACCCTCAATCTGGTAGGCATTTATTTTTTTTAATTACGGCTAAATAATTTTATTTCTTTGAGTTTGGTGTAGACTTGCCAAAGTAAGGTAATGGTTTTTAATATATTCAGTACAGTCACAAAGTAAGCAAGTGGTTTTACTGGTTAAATAATAGGCTGTACTTTTTCAATCCCTGCTCCCAAAAAAAAAAAAAATTTTTTTGCAAAGTGTGCTTGCGAAAGAAAGTGCCAAGGGGCAGAGAAGTTCTGTACACCTGTGTCATTTGAAAGATTAGTCAAAACACAAAAAATAGTTCACAGCATTTTTAAAAATATGTTTTTTATTAGTTTGTAAACAAAAGAATTTCAAAAAGAATTTCAATAAAATTACAATTTTGGTTTGTAGTAATTGTGTAGCAACAATAGTTATGTTAAAGGAAAAACCAGAACATTTGTGATTGTATTAATTGATTGTGTCTTTGTTCATTGTATTTCTTCAACATTTTATTACAATTTGGTTGTATTTTATGGAATACATTTTCAGTATTTTAGGATACTTTGTAATATAACCTCTATATTCAAATGTTCTTACTTTATATTATTTTAATATAGTGGGCTCAGTTAAATTTAAAACATTGAATATTTGATAGTAGGGTTGATGGGCTGTCGATTAGTAATACAAGGCATTAGGAACTCAAATTATTAAGTGCTTAGGCCCAGTAATGAATTCAGTGCCACACAAGGTCAGAGAAATAATTACAGTAGATTCCTAGTTATCCATGTGCAGATTATCCAATTTTCGGATTATCTGCGCAAAATATTACCCTCTAAATGGATAAAATTTTGAAAAAAAAATTTTGGTTATTTATAAATTCATGCTGTGTTTACTCACATAATGTTCAGCAATGTGTTATACCCGAAACCGTATTTTGAAATGCTTAAATAATATCTAAGTCTTTTCCAGCAGGCGAAACAATTAGCGCCACGTGAATGGATTATCGAGTTTTTTATCGTGAGTAAATAAAATATAATTTTTATTGTTTGTATTTTTAGATTATAAGCGTATTTGTGAATAATCGAGAGTCTACTGCATTAAATTGCTGCCTTTTATTGTAAGAATGAAATGAATTTGACCTTTATTCTTTCTATGGAGGTCTAAGAAAGGGTAAAAGTGGATTATCCGCGATTTTGTATTATCCGAGGCATCAATCTTCTCCATTAGTGTAGATAATCGGGAGTTGACTGAATGTTTGTATTGCAAGTATAGTAGATGCATGGTCAAACACTGCATTTCAATATTTGTAACACTTTTTTTTCCAGGGACACTGGTCTGAATTTGTTCCGAATTTATGTTCGCCTTAATGAAACTGTGGAGACCCGCACTGTTGATGGCCTGTTAATACTCATTGAGAAGGAGCGGCAAGGTGATGCTGTAGACCGCACTCTACTCAAGTCCTTACTTAGAATGTTGTCAGATCTTGGAATCTATACAGATGCCTTTGAACACAGGTGTGTACAGTTTGACACTTAGTTAAAATGCTAAAATATATTGTAGTTTTAATTACAAATACAGCAAGTTTTCAGTTATGAAGCATGGATTATACTACAGAAGACTCCGTGGTGGGGATTGTACGGTACATATATCATCTTTGTGCCATTTTTGTTGACACAGGTTTTTAATGGCCACGAAAATGATGTACGCTGCAGAAAGTCAGCGCTTAATGCAGGAATTGGACGTGCCAGAGTACCTTGCGCATGTTGACAAGAGATTGCAGGAAGAGAATGATAGACTGTTGCATTACTTGGATAAGCAAACAAGGTAAAGTGCCATATCCAGTTAGGTCTTCTGTTTAACGTAAGACCACAATTACTTTGAAACACTGTTGGACATTTTCAGGCAAATAGTGTCATGATTTTGGAAAAGTAACTTCTGTTTAGTTAAACAAAGCACTGCGGTGTTTTAGTTCACAGTATAGTCTAACTTTATATTTTAAAAAAGTTTATTTAAAGAATGATGAGAACCCAGTTTTTTTAAGCTCTCTCGTACTATTACTATACTTGTGTGCCATGTTATGAAGCTAATACAGTTGTGTTTATGTAACAATAAAAACTTATATTTTGGATGCCGGGGTTTTTATTTCCGAAAACAAGAGGTAAAATTTGGTGTCAGTCTAGAATCTTGCATCAAGAAAAATTATACTATAAACACGTGAAGTATATATAGATATTTTTTTTTCTGTAATAATAAATAATGTAAAAATCAGCTTAAGTGTAGGTTTACTACAATATTCACCACAAATACATTGGTTTTCTGTGAATGTATGTATGAGTTTAACGTGACATTCAGCATTTATAGACAATGGACGAAAATCTGTTAAGAAAACATTGAAACGTTACAACTGCGACTGCTTAAGTTAATGGGAAGTGCCTAATCTATAAACAGTTTTGTAATTTCTCTTGTTGATACGTTGAGTTTTATGGTTACTCTGTAATACAATTCCAGTAATAGCAAATAATAGTGACATCTAACCTAAATATTTAAATGTATTCAAAGATACGGTGGGAAACGGCAGCTAGGCTACTACCGTATTTTCGCGTATAATCGTCACATATTTTATACCAAAATTAGATCAAAAAATCGTGGGTGCGACGATTATGTGAAGAAAAAGTTGGACCAAAAAAATTTTGAACCAAAAAAATGTTACTTACCAAATAGGGTGTATTTTCACACTTATTTTGATGATAAACAAACTAAATATTTATTTATGATTCACTAAAACATCACAATTCACAATTTATTTACAGTAGCTGTGAATATTTATTTACACATCCATAGTCCGCCATTATGATCACAAAAAAAAAAAAGTAAACAAATTGTACTATTTACAAATTCAACAAATTTTTGCGGGAATGGAAAGTTTAAAACCACTGTAAGTTATCAAGAGCCTTCACACAATTTAATCGTTATTGTCAGATGATTCGTCGCCAGTGTTTTTTAGACGGTCTTTCATTTTCCGCTAGTCGCGCACTAACTTTTCAGACACGGAAAATTTTCTTCCTGCTGCACGGTTTCCGTTTTCTTCAGCATACGCAATAATCAACAACTTCAGCCCTGCTGTATAGTTGTTATATCTTCCCATTACGCCGTGCTTGGAAAAACAACGTGTGAACACACGCGACTAGCGAAGGCAAAATGCTGTAGTAGACTGCTGAGCGAGCGCGCACCTGTTCACCACATGGCAACACTGCACTCAAGCGCTGGCAACAGCCACATGCCTGGCGGCCAGGCCAAGGTCGTCGCGCAAGGTCGTGCCGCTTCCTCTACAGGCTACGCAGGTGGCTGCATGTGCATGTGCTTTCAGTAGCTCGTAGGCCGGTTCGGCAATGCGTGCGTGCAGTACAAATCGCACGGTACAATATGTTTCAGAAAAAAATGTCGTAGCTATGCGACAATTATGTGATGAAAAAATTTTATCCCATTTTTTACTTTGAAAATTAAGGTGCGACTATTATGCGATGGCGACGATTATGCGCGGAAATACGGTAATTACTAGAAACGTAGATAGAGATGCACAAATACTTACAGAGACACACAAGTAAAGTACTGTCTCTGTAAGTACTTGTGCATCTCTAACTATGTTTTTACTAAATATTTAAGTGTTAATACATGTTTTTAAGATTTTTGTTGGCAATCTTTGTGTTTGTGTGTATGTATTATTTAGAGAGAGAGAGAGATAGATAAGATGTTACTAAAAAATATGCATTTTTTCCTTTAAAACTACATATAACAGGAATAGGAGATTGGACTCTATTCAGGTAAAAGAGTTTATTTTTTGAAGCGAACAAATACATTGCAATAGTCATTTACAGTGTTTTGTATCTTTGTATTATGTTTTGAAGTCCTACATTTCATTGATCAATACAGTTTTTTCTTTCCATCTCTGTAGTGGAAGTTGTCTGGCTCGCTTTCAAGACTTGGGTATGTGGGTTTATATTGTATATGAGAATTGTAACCTTGCAGACGCCCTCTGATAAGCGCTGTGGAAGAGAAGTTGGTAGCTGACCATCTGACAAACCTTCTCCAGAAAGGCCTGGATGCGCTGTTGGAGGAGAACAGAATACCTGACCTTACACTGCTGTACAACCTGGCGAGCCGGGTGCAGAACGGGGTCACGGAGCTGTGCACGAGCTTCAACGCCTACATCAAGAAGAAAGGCCGCACCATCGTCATCGACCCTGAGAAGGACCGCTCCATGGTGCAGGAGCTGCTGGACTTCAAAGATTCCAACGACTTCATTGTGCAAAAGTGCTTCCAGAATAACAAGAAGTTTGCCAACAGCCTGAAGGAGGCTTTTGAGCATTTCATTAACCTCAGGATCAACACTCCTGCAGAACTTATAGGTAAGTTTTTTTGGGTTGACATATTAAATATTTAGAGTAAACAGAACATGGTTCAACATTCCACCACTGCTTCACAAATTGTGAGTAGTTTGGGAGAATACTTCGCCAAATTCTGAGCCACATTTCTTGGAATTGTTAACCGGGGTTATTTTGAACTAATGGAGTAACTTCATTTGCTCAAAATTTCAGTACACGCATCCCTCATTTAGCGCGACCTCAAGCTCCGTGAATTTAATTACCACAACAATAATTTTGGTGTTCCAAGTTTTAATTAGGACAAGGTTAAATTTCATTAACGCGTAATTGCCTTGCGATGTTCATCATGCAAAGTTCGTTAGAAGCTGCATTTGTACATCCTTGTACAGATGCAGCGCATGCAGTATCCTGTCATGTCATTAGGCCTAGCTTGAAAAACGACAGGTACGTGGCCTTTCAGTGTCATAATGGCTTCTAAGTGTAGCGCTACGGCGGTGTGTACTGGTGATTTAGTGAAGAAACATAAATTGTTACCTCTCGAGACTAAACTGGAAGTGTTCTGGCGAGCAGACGCACGTGAAAGGCATACGTATATTGGTCACGCTTTAGATTTAAGTGAATCAACAGTGCAAATTCAAAGTTGTAAAGTTTCAGTTAAATTTTATCGCAAAATTTACATTAATAATGTGCTTATTTTAGTTAAGATACAGAATTAATGTGCTATAGTAAGTATTTTATATTATGGAAATGGTTTCTTTGTGTAATTTCATTATGGTTTTTAAAAGAAAAATATTTCCAGAGGTGTGTATTTTTATGTATGACAAGTGTTTGGAAAATAATAATGACACATCTTGCAATACGTTGAGGTGCATAACAACGAGCAGGAGAAATCACATGTTTTGAAGGTCAGCGGCCTCCGGCCTGCTGCGCACTGCCGATCAGATCACTTTTTTTTTTTCTAGGCAAGCCATCACATTTAATGTACATAATTAGTATGACCATGAACTTTCCACGAAAAGAATTTTGCACCACTTTGTTTCAGGGCCTTGTGTACATGTCTGCAGTTCTGCGTCGTAGTGAGTGATTGGATGTTTTAACTCTCGCGTGTCTTGAGGTTCTGTCCGCAAATCACAGACATCTAGTGTTGTAGTAACCTTATTCTGAAAGGCGCAGTCAAATGAGAGCTGTCACTTCGCAAAGACACACTGCCGATAACCATGAAGTCGAACTACAAATGAGTACGTAAGACACTGAAACAAATTGGGGCAAAATTCTTTTTTGCGAAATGTTCATGGCCCTAGTAATTAGGTATGTTATAAACTGATAAATTCCTTTATCTGTTGTTTTTTTCTGCGAAGTGTTTTGACAACACGTTTAGTAAAATATCAATATCTCTAGAATTTGGAGCACATTAAATAAATCACCTATTGTTTTCATGTATTAGGAACAATTCTCCAGTTGTGTGATTTCAATTTACACGCACATTATCTTGAACGAATTAGTCACACTAGGTGAGGGATTCATAAATTTAAGTACACTGTAATTGGAGAAGAAAATTTTATAATCACTAAATACTCTGCTTCAATTGGCATTTACCAAAAGACCACAAAATTAACTCCGGTTTTACAAGATCTTGCAGTGTCTGAGAATGAAATTGCAAAATTGTTTTCAAGCCAATTCTGATTGTTCCCCCAAGCCTGATAAATGGCATTATTTAGGATTTTTTGTAGGAAGTCACTTTCAGTTGTCACTATTCATAAAAATATGTTGTGGCAGATGTGGGCTGTGTCGTCGTTGCCACGACAATATCTGATATGTGCAAATGTTACCAATACTTAGTTTGCAGTTGCAATGGATACTGTATGGCAAACTCTATGGAATTGCCAATGCCTCTTATGTGTAAAACGTACCCACAAAAAATAAAAGTAGAATATAAAAGCTCCTATGTGTAGGGTTTAAAATATTTGGTATGACAAGAGCTCTTATATGTGCATACACATAAGAGATATTGTCATGGCAACGATGATGTTTATATACAAGTTGCACCCAAAATTTCGTACTAAAAATTTGGGGAAATATTTTATAGGCTGTAGGGAATTTTGGTATTCTTTGAAATTTTTCCGTACCTCCTCAAGCTAGTGCGCAAGCCCGCTGGAATGGTGACTGTAAACTATGGCAGCCTCAAACTAATTAGTTTGCCGTGAAGTCTGCCGAAGCCACACTAGTTTGTCTTCGCCATTGAAACGTGGCAGCGCCATTTTATCTTCTCCTTTATGAACGCGGCAAAAGCACACAGTGGAGCATTCTGGCAGTCAGCGAATGTGAGCAGCTGCATGCAAGAGTACATACTGTACTTGGATCTTGTCGCCACATCTTTTGCACTTGTATAATCACTTTCGCTTGATAAGTGCAGCCTACTCCCTTTAAACTCTCGTTTAACTTTCAGTTTGCCACTTTGTCAGATGAATCAGTCATTTGAGAAACAAGATAAGTCAATTTTCTGCCAAAATGAGTTATGGGTAGTATAGTTTTCTACAGAGGTAAACACACATTGTGCTATTGAAACCACATATGTCAGTTGTTACTTGTGTGTACAGCAAGGTGCAGAACTGTGAGTTCATTTGAGAAACACCATGAGTCACTGACTTATGTTCTTTCTCTAATATACTTATATCACTGACTGGTGTTGTGTGACCTACATAAATTTCAACCATTTTTACCAGAGGCAGATGATAACCAGGTATTTTACAATGAGGTGTTTGCTTGGCCAACTATTCGTATCTTGTATAGACAGGGTGGCCACTGACCTGGAAAACAGGGAAAAGTCAGGGAATTTGAAAGTAGTCAGGGAAAACAGGTAATTGTCAGGGAATTTTGTGGCTGTCAGGGAAAAGTTTCTCATGTAGGCCTACTATACATTGAAAAAGTATAATGTTGTGTTAAGTGTTTGTGGTCTTATGATTCTTTTTAAACAATTGTTTGCAATATGGAAGAGTATCAAGTAAGTCTAAGTTAATTTGAGTTTTCTAATTGCAAGCATCATAACTATAAAATTAAAATATGTTAACATGTAGGCCTATGTACAAGTTAGTTGATTGTGCGAGTATTTCACAAAGACATTTATGAGTAAAACCACATTACAATTAACTGAATCGAAAGATTTGGATGGCCCATAACAGCTATTATTTTGGCAGCTGATGTGGGGTGAATAAAGTTTATGGAGCAGCACTGGTCTGCAAGAGTAGATGAAATGGGAGATCCCTAAAAGACAAGTGACCAACGACATAGTCCAGCACAATTCCGACGTAGGAAAATCAAAACTGACCCCGCTTGGGACTAAACCTGGATTGCCTTTGTTGGAAGCTAGTGATCTGATCACTTACTGCCACTGCCTTTAATCTTAACTGTGTTATGTCTGTAACATGCAGTGGTAAACTGATTACCATTTACTTTAGCATGAAAGGTGGCAGTATTTGTAACAAAAGCACACAGATGAAGTATACATTATGTGATTAATGTTTGCAAAAATTAAATTATGAAATACAGAATGAGGAGATGCAATGTAACACATTGAACTTTCATTTAGGAGGACTCAAGCTTGATCTACGGCTCCGACCATCTGATTTTGGTTTTCCATGGTTTCCCGAAATTTCTCCAGCCGATTGCTGGGATGGTTCCTTAAAAAAGGCCATGGCCAACTCCTCTCCCAGCTGTTGTAATTATACCTAGTTGTGCATCATCATCTCTAATGACATTGGGTCAGTGTGGTCGTGTGGTCAGACCTCTCACCACCCACCAAGGTGATCCGGGTTCGATTCCCGGTGTGGTCGGCCTCCGGATTTTCGCATGTGGGAATCATGTAGGATGATGCCGTTGGTCGGCAGGTTTTCTCGGGGATTTCCCATTTCCCGTCCTTTCATTCCAGCGCCGCTCCATACTCTCCTCATGTCACTCCTCACCAGCGCTGAAGACCTCAATGTTTTAAGTCCTGACAAAATTTTCTCACTCTCACTCATTCTGATGACATTGCTGTTGACAAGATGTAAAGCCTACGTACTGTATCTTAAATTGTGAAACATTTCATAGGATGAATTTGATGTGAACAGCATATGAGTTTCACACAGATAGTCTGGGAAATTTTTGTTAATAGTCAGGGAAAACCTGGAAAAGTCAGGGAAATTCATTTCCAGTTTTCTGTGGCCACCCTGATAAGAGCATGAGATGTTGCACTGAAAAATCATAAATAATTATAAGACCAGTAGATTATTACTTGCAAGTCTTACAAAGGAATGTGAGCTTGGACAAACAGCTGTTTTTTATTAATGTGTTATGGAACATGATGTATTAGATTATAGAAAGAAATGTGATTTTCACATTTTGTAGCAATTTACATTATGCAAATGGTTTCTTGTGGGACATAATATGATAACACATGAATAAAGATATTATCAACATATATTGTAGGAAAATATACGATACAATACTGTATCTTACAATCATTTTATAATGTGAAACAATATAAGTTAACATTTCAAAATTGCAGCCGTTCGTACATTTAAATACAGAATTACACTTAATTGCATATATCAAATAAATAATGATACAGGATTTGTTGAATAATGCATTAAACAATTCATAGGTCAATCTCTTTCAATTTAAAGCTTCAAATAAAGCTCTTTACTTGTGAAACAACATAAGTGAAATATTTGAAATGAGCATTGGTCTTATGTAACAACACAGAAACGATTTTCATTGCAACATTCATGAAAGTAATATGATGAAGTATTTTTAGTAATTTTTTGCAAATTTTTCATAAGTAACTTTCAGAATTACAGTATTTTTTTCACTTTCTGAAAAGTGGACATTTTTTACTTAAGTTGTTTCTCAAATGACCGATTCGGATAACATTAGTGTTGTTGAGAGTTTTGAGTCGTGCTATTATGCAGCAGTATTGTAATGTATTCCTAACGTGCATGTTTAAAGCTGCTGGAAACGGAGAAGATCCCCATTTATTGTGCACCTCATAATACATAACCAGTCTTATTTCAAGAAAAGATCTCATGTCTAGCAATCATCGGCATGTTGATAAAAAGAGGGTTGAATACACAAAAGTAATGAGCTATTAAATTTTTTTAAAAATAGATATGTGTATACATATATTTATACACACACGTTTGCATGCATGCATGTGTGTGTGTGTGGCTATGTATGTATTTTTATTATGTACTGTGTAGATAAACTAGATTAAACTGTATGTATTTGGGTAGAGAAATCCTTTTTGTGAAACTGTGTAGCAGTTACTACCAGAAAAACTATTTATTTTAATAGACATATATCTTCAGAATGGTGTTAAACTAGTATAACTACCTTTTGACTATCGTGATCACTTCCCCGATTTTTCCAAGTCACGTGTAATTTTGACGACAATAGTTTGTGCCACCACTGCACACCCTCTGTCTTAGCTTCCTGCCTTCAATGTCTGACAATACCAAATGTCTGGCTTAGTGTGACAATATTTTGTACATTTTTCAGTAATTCCATTAAATTTATAATAAATAATTTTAGAAAAAAGTGTGCAGTTCACCAACAAATGAACCGACCGTTAATAAAATGGTAATTCGATAAATATAGCAAAATAAGGTGTAAACAATCGACGTTCAGTCCAAATACAATCCAAACTCAAAAACCAAAATAAAAGCCAAAGTGAAACAGGGGCAGTAAAACAAAACATATCGAAAAACCAAACACCTCGTACAGTATGCACAATAGCTACGTACAGTAACTACGGTAAAATAGTGACAAATTTATTACAAGACTATTAAGGAGTTACAGGAAGTGTATGGTAAATAACGCTGTGGATTAGCAAACTTAAGTAAGTTCGTTGCAACTGTTCCATCTTTCTCTGGGATTTTGCAATTTTTTTTACAAATCTTTTAATTTTTTAATATTTCCTACAAATTACCTCATGAACATGCTATATCATAAAATCTAACATTCGTAAAATCGGAGTTTTGCTGTAACTGAAGGCGTAGCATCTATCTGTACAATAATTAGTAACTTTTTTCAATATATTTAATAATAGTATTATCAGAGAGTAGTGATATATTGTTGAAATGGTAATTCATAATTTTTATAACTGTGGTAGGAGCCCAATTTTACAAGTACTGGATTTAACAAGGTAGCAATTTTCGAGGTCATTCTCAAGTACAGAAAGGCCTAACCTCCATTTTACGAGCAGTGAACTTTACGAGGCAGCGATTCAAGTTCATTTCTCTGGCCCTGTGTGGCCTCGTAAAATTGGAGTTCTGCTGTACGTAATATGTTTAGAAATGTGTATAGTTGTTGGACATAAATTTTGCTAGTTGAATCCACAATTTGTTGGAGTACAGTATTGTTACATCAGGGATAAGGTTTTAACTAAATGTAACCACAAAGGATATGTTGGTGTAGTGATTGTATACTTACCTATCACCACGGCAATCCTGGTTTGATTCCTGCAATTTCGCAGAAGGAAAAAGTGGCAAATGCTCCAGTTTATGTATACTGTATATAATTTTTTTTTCTGCCTCCTCTTCTTCCTTGGGACACTCCAATTGTGCCAACCTCCTTTTCCCATTTTTACGTACCACTGCTGCTCCATCATCTGTTATCATTCTTGCAAGAACTGGGGCCATACTGTTAAATTAACATCAAAACATTTCACCCACACTTTATTTATTTATTAATTTATCTGTAAAGAGTTATACAGGTTAAAGATTATATTCACAAAATATGTCTCCCTTGAGCAATAAGTTTGCTCTAGTTGGAGACGACACCTCTAAAATGACAAGATAAAGCAGTGGGCGGCAAGGAGAGAGAACAAGTTACTGTACATTAATATACAATATGATAGAAGCATATCAATTTTAGACACATACAATAGTATAGTAAAAACATGATAGAAGCAAATCAGTACTAGTTGGAGACATACATCTAACAATAATAATAACAGTGAAGTCACTTATTTGAACCTTTTACAAAATAGAGTACAGAAAATATACATACTAAGTACATAATTATAAACATGATAAGAGCATATAATTCATAGTTGGACACGGAAAAAAAACTTTTTTGAAATATGTGCTCGAAAGCCCTGAAAAAATTTAATTTTTAGCAATAAATTGAAGTTTTTGTTACTTGGAGAAAATGTATTTTATTTGTTTTTGGTGGCTTCTTTTTTTTTCCAGCTAAGTTTGTTGACTTGAAGTTACGTGCAGGGAACAAAGAGTCCACAGAAGAGGAATTAGAAAAATTGCTGGACAAGATAATGGTGCTATTCCGCTTCATTCACGGGAAAGATGTGTTTGAAGCCTTCTATAAAAAAGTGAGTTTGATAATTTTATTGTTTTTTTTTCTTCCATTGTACATTGTAAATACTGTACTTACTGCTGTTGTATGAACTCATTACGTAATTGTAATTTTTAGGTGTGTATGTTCGAATATTTCACACTGCTCTACACCGTTTGTTGTTAATTGTACCATTGTAACTTGTGATGTGATGGAAATAAGCTAGAGTTAAGTTTTGAATAGTTCATAGTTAAACACTACATGATATTTAAACGAATCCTTCAATGGGGTAGTATTATAAACTGAACTGTATTTGTGGACATACACCATCAGTGTTCTCCCCAGGACCATTTTGGGTGGCGCCCCACCCGGCTAGTTTTCTCTACCACCCGGCTAAGAAACAGACATTCCCATCAACACCATCTAGCTTATTCCACGATGCACCCAGCTGGTCTCGTGAACCACCCAGCCCTAAATTTTTGCTGGGGAGAACACTTCCCATTGTGAGCAAATTGTGTAGAGTTGAAGAAAACTCCTTAATAAAACAAAAAAAAAGGCCAGTACTAGTAGTGGTTGTCAACAGACATATATGTAGTATAGTCTGTCTCATGTAACTTTTCCATATTTTGACATTTCTCTTCTGAGAAATGTGCCTGGCAGTTTCATTGTTTGGACCTATCTGGCTTCCTGGAAAAGCAAGGTCCTCACAGTCCTGTTTACACACATGCCACCACCCACCCTCCCTGGATTCAGAATTTTGTATAAAATTAATTTTTTGTATTTTGTAATTTAAATAATGCCAATTTAAACACATACATATAACTAACGTTTTATTATTAAAGTTTTTAATTTATACATGCTTAATTAATAAAAATTATGTAACAAGGTCACTGCCGCCGGGAAAAAATCACCCCCC
>PNEQ01002096.1:8489-40480 GCA_003012365.1 Medauroidea extradentata | reverse complement strand
TTCGCTCAGATCTCAGCTATGTAGGGGCGCTCCTTAAGTTATAAACTTATAAGGTTGCCGGTGAAAGCATGGCAGATACTCCCCTCCTGCCAATGTCTACCTTGGCCTCCAGCCTCAGTGTGTCTTATATACGAGAACACGCCCAGCTGTCGCTGCAAGTGTACGTCCGTCACACGTTCGCTCAGATCTCAGCTATGTAGGGGCGCTCCTTAAGTTATAAACTTATAAGGTCGCCGGTGAAAGCATGACAGAGACGATCCAACGATCACAGGATGCCACATTCTCTTTAAACCTGAAAACCAGCCAAAAAATATTCTGCTTTCTCCCGTCAGCTGCGGATGTGAATTTTCCTTCCGGCAAATTTGTAGATTTTTACCGTAGGGTTTGACAGTGTGATAATGTGCCTGAAGTACATGTTTATCACTGTGGATTTGATCATAACCCCTCTGTATTACACTGTAAACGGTCTATGTACTTTCGCCACAAAAGTTTGTAAAGTAATAGGAAAACGTCTCCAGTCTCGGGATAGGATAAAAATGTCTGAAATCCGCATTTTACAATATTGTTTATAACTTTACAATTTTCTCATTGTAAACATACAAATTCCATTTGCAAGTAATTATTACGAATGTTTTCAATAAAGCTGACAGCAATTTTTTTCTTTTGCTGTAAAATATTTTTGAAGATTTTTGTAAAAGTACAGAAACACTTTTACAGTGTACCTCGCATTTTTTTGACTACCTCGTTCCAAGCAAACCCTAATTAAATTTTGAAATACACATCTGCTCAACTAAATACGTAAGGTTTATAAATGATATGTTTTGAAAGACCACAATTACTTCATAGGATAATTTACATAAGACATTTTGAGCTCATAGTCTTTTTTCATTTACTAGAAATCTTAAAATTAAATTTGTTTGTGTAAAAATTTAACTCTGGTAATATATAAACATATTAAAATGGTCGTGGAATTTAAATAAATGCTTAAAATTATTCACGGAATGTATAGGTTCTTGGAAGTAAGCATGGAAAAAAAAATGAATATTATAAAACAAGCTTTGGTAGCACTTCGAGCAGACAATTTGCCTGTTTATGTGCTTCTAACGAATTCCTTGTGAAGCCTAAATAATGCACTTTGAACCCGGTTTAAAAAAAAAAAAAAATACACAATGTAAATGCGTCATTTCGGTAAAAATTAGCTCGACAAGCTAACAGAAACTGTAAAATAATATTGCCAATCCTGTTTTCCTCTTATACAGAACAACTAATTCTAGTTGTTAACAAAATAGAGTTCAATATTTTACAGCCAAAATAGGATCAAAATTTCTTACAAACATGGGTCCTGCCTGCCTGATTGTTAGAGGCTAAGAAGTGACGGAGCTATAAGGGTGACTTTAGTGCGCCCATCAAATGCTGCATCGCCACAACGAGCCAACCGCTAAATTAGCGTGTCATATTCCCACTGAACCATTTTTATTATGGGAATCCAAGCGGTGATAATATAATTTAAATTGGTGGAACGTCTGTATCAATATTCAGCGCACGTTTCTCTCATAGTTTCATATTCATCCGGTAAGTTGATTTTGAAGGACGTAAGTCTGAAAAGGCAATTTTTTTTATTATTGCTATGTTGAGGGTTCCGTAACAGATTTTAATAAGCAAGCTGACTTAACAATGTCATTCCGTTCTTGTGTGAAGTGTGTTTTCTCTTCGTACATAGACACAGTGGCCACATGTGGAATAGTTTAGTAAAAAAATGTATTTACAAACACACTGCAACGCATTCGAAGCGCGACGCAGGCGGAGCCCTTAAACTCATATAGTACGAGCAGTGAACAATTGTCCAATATTCAGTTAAATATATCTGCAGGAGGCGTTTCACTTGACGCTAATTAATAGTAATACATCCCTGTGTTCTACGTCGTGGTGAATCACGCCCACTTTGAAACACTCCTTGTCGGGTTCGTTATATTTATATGTATCGATGTGTGTATGTATGTCCCCTATATACTCCGAAACGGCTGGAGCGATTTTGATGAAATTCTCAGGCAATCTTCAGATTAGGCCAGCAGGTGATCCTTTGAGGTTTGGTATCAATCATATCAACAGAATTTTTTTCTTTTTGTCAGTTTTGTGTATTATTTTCCTTGCAAATTATTTAATTAATCAATAAATAAATTAACTAAGTAGAATCGAGACTTGAAAATGTACGGCATGTCAATGTATATAGACTTCAATTCTTGACTATAGATACTTGGTGCTATGGGTTTATCTTATGTGTGTGTCTATATATATATATATATATATATATATATATATATATATATATATATATATATATATATATATCCTAGGATGGATTAGCAAAATAACTTCCATGTTTTGTTCTGCAAAAATGTAATTCCTTAGTTTAAGTATTGTTTGTTTCTGTGTTTTTGGTGTTTTGAATAGTGTGTTTCTCTGTGAAAAAACTCTAAACCAGTATGAATGTTTATTATGATTTTTTTTTTCAGATCGTCACATTATCTCTCTTGTTGGCTTCTGTTGCCGGCATTGAAAGAGAACAAGACTGCAGCAACGAAGAACTACTATGGTGGCATCCACAACAAGAATATGAAGGTGCCTCTTCATCTTCCAGCGCAGCTGCAGCTGGCGGACTGTACAGAAGTACACAGTGGGGCTATCCTCACTCGGGCTACGATGGAGCTACGGCATCTTCTGCAGCAGCTGCAGCTGGCGGCTACTACGGAGGATCGAACCTCGGATATGGGTACCCTGACCACGGCAACGCTGCAGCTGCAGGTGCTGGCTTCTACGGAGAAACTGTCTGGGGGCATGATCACCCAGTCCACGGCGGAGCCACGACTACTTCACTTGTAGCTGTGAGCGGAGGCTTCAACGCGGGGCCGTACTGGAGACAGGGCTACCCTGGCTACAGCGGTGCCTCAGCTGCTTCAAGTGCAGCTGCATCTACTGGCTTCTACGAAGAACCGTTCTGGGGGTTCGGCCATCTTGGGAGCGCGGCAGCCGCTTCTAGCGCAGCTGCAGGTTTCGGCCCCTACAAAGTATCGTTTTGGGGACATGGGTACCCTGGATTCGACAGTGCTTCTGCAGTTTCTAGTGCAGCTGTAGGTTTCTACGGTAGACCTAATTGGCGACATCCTGGCTACGACGGAGTTTCACCTGCTTCGTGTGCAGGTGGGGGCTTCTTTGGCGAGCCGCACTGGGGTCACGGATATCAAGGTTACGGCACTGCTTCAGCTGCTTCTGGCACAGGTGTCGGCGTCTTTGGTTGGCCGCACTGGGGACATCATGGCCACGGCAATGCTGTAGCTGCTTCAAGTGCAGCTGCAGCTGCGAGTGATGGCTTCTACGGTGGGCCGCATTGGGGACACGGATGCCATGGTTACGACGGTTCTTCAGCTGCAGCTGCAGGTGGAGGGTTCTACGGAAGTCCTCACTGGAGACACGGGTACCCAGACTATGGTAGTGTGCTACCTGCTACTGGTGTAGCTGCAGGTGGTGGTGTATACGGAGGACCTTACACAACTCACGGCTATCCTCGGCACAGCAGAGCTCTAGCTGCTTCTAGTTCAACTGCAGCAGGCGGATCCAAAGAAGGTGACCTTGGCGAGTCTACTGCCTCAGCTTCCAGTACAACTGCAGAAAAATAACTGACCGTTTCCTGACTACTTCGTTGATACATTATGTTATTACAAACATATTTCGTCGTTATTTATCGATTTCCCTAAACAGAGTACAACAGTATAACTGATACAAAACGCACTCTAACCATTTTAACCTACCGTATCGTGAAAATATTCATTTTTGTAACATAGCTGCTCTTGTGAATGGAAATAAATAACTACTGTCATCTTTCAGTTCTCAGAGTAATTCATTATTAACATGTGTTACGACATTGGATTTAAATGGAATGCCTGGATGACATGCACAGATAAGATTCCACTGTTAAAGGCAATCAAAAGTGAAACTCTGAGCAATGATGTAATCAATAGTTGGCTCCCAGAAACACCAACACTGAAAATAAATACCTTAATAAAATCTCACGGTTTTGTTGGGAAGGCAAAACGTAACAGTACTTCCTTATTAAAATGGGTTCCGAACCACATGTGTACGCCTGTGGATCCGACACTCAAAATTCCGATGTTGCAGTTTTTGTCGAATGTGAGATTTATCGTCCTGTTTATTCTATTAGAATGAGGAATTACTAACGTATTGCAAAAATGGTCAGGATGAAAATGAAATACCTACCTTGATTACGAAACTCGTTTCAATACAATTGATAAAATTATAACCAAATTAAATAATAATTATTATTATTATGGTTACATCGATATCGAATTACGATATGAAAGAAAACAAACCAAAATCAAAATAAGCAATAAAGTATGATAAGAATATGCGGTTTTATGTGTCTTACAGGCATGTGAACATGGTGTAGAAAGCGCTTTATGTTTCTTTAATGTCACATGCCCCGGACTTTATCAATTTTTTGGGCATTCCGTTTCTCCTTTTTGTTAATTATAAGGTCAGTCAGGACGGAAGGTGGTAATTATTGCGTCGTTATTGGGTATATGGGCCTAATAAAGCAAGTCAAAAATGTGTTTTCAGTTTGTCCTTAACGTCTATATAGTGGGAGAAATATGCTGTACCTTAAAATTGAAATTAAATTTTCATGAAGTTCAATACAAAAAAATAATACTAATCAACGAAGCTTTGGGTAGTGTGTGAACAATCGAAGATGAATAATTTTTATGCTATTTATATCAATTTAAACTGTAAACCCGATTTTTATGGTTCGCATTACTCTTGCAGAATTCGCTTAATGCCATACTCTATAGTTTATACTGTGTATGCGATAGTTATTTTTTAAAACTTAAACGAGAGCAGATATCTGGTAGTTTTGTTTAAAATAGTTTTGCCGTGATAGCAATTATTTTTAGAACAAAAAGTTTTATGGTTTCGACTAAAAAGTCCATTAACCAAAATTTTGTTGATTACCATTAAACCGGGGTTACTTCGACCATTTTCGGGGATTCTTTGACCATTCAACATATTAGTTGGGTTTTCTTTTAGTTAAGCAGATAATCTGAAGCCAGTATTTTAAATAATCCCTTTTATCCTTATAGCTAATGTTTGAAACTTTCGTCACTAAACAATCTAAAAACCAAAATTTTGAGTGGTCAAAGTTACCCCGCAAGGTCAAAGCTTACGGTACTTAATTAGGTAACATCACAGTAGTTACTACATTGATAAAATAAGTCAACATGAAGAAGACTATTTCAAATAAAACTGCCTAGTAGATTTTTGATATCTGTTCTCGTTTAGGCGAAAATCATTAATATCGCTGAAAAAAAAAAAAAGGTTTGAAACGATAGAGCATGGCCTTAGCTAGTTACATTTTACAAGCTGTCACTAGAGAGCCTTGATTTTCGCGAAAATATTTCAACACCAGTTTGTTTCAGTGCCTTACGTGCACATCTGCAGCTCAGCTTCGAGGTCAGTGATTGGCTGTTTTAACTCTCAGCGTGTTAGGGTTTCAGACATGTGGTGTCGCGGTAACCTTGTTCTGATAGGCTCAGTCAAATATAAGTGACGCCTCTACACATAGACACGCTGACAATAACCATGTAGCACAGTTGCAGATGAGCACGTAAGACGCTGAAACAAAGTAGCGGAAAAATAGTTTCGCGATTTTCATAGGTCCGTACCTATCAATACGTAAGATTAAGGGCGCGGCCTACCGCCATTTAAATCACCATGTTTTTATTGTTATATTTGTACCAGTTATATATTTTTTTCTCTTGTTTTAGATACTAAATGTGACTAAATTATTATCTATCAAAAAAAAATTTTTTCTCGTATAGTTTTTGCGTAATGTCTCGTTAAAGCTAAAATCTGCACATTTCCGTTTTAAGGACGACACTAAAACCAACTCACCAAACTGAAAAAATTCACAGTGAATAACGATGTTATAGGCTACAAATTTGGTTATTTTAAATAACAAAATAAAATATTTCTGTATTAAAAAATACAGAATTTTTAATGTTTTAATTTTAAATTTCATCATTTTTATTTAAATACAAAAAAAATCTTTGTTTTTATGTATGTGACATAGTAGCCTGCTACGTCTTTATTCATTGTGAATTTTTTTTTCAGTTTGGTATGTCAGTTGGTTTTAGCGTAGTCCTTATAACGCGAAAACCATGAGAGATAAAAAAAATTTCATGACAGCCAAATTTAGTCACATTTTGTGTCTATAATAATATAAAAATATCTGGTACAAATGAGAAATGAAAACATGTGACGCAAATTGTGGTAGACCGCACCCTTAAAAAGCTCCGTCCAGACTCATTACTTATAGGAACCACACTTCACTTACTTCGTGGTTTTTTTATCTGATATTTTCCTATTGCAACCCTGTTTCAGTGTGCGTGATCGTCGGGTCGGATAGTTTAAAACATAATTTGCATGAAACATCTGATTTCCACGTGTGTAGCTTAAGTTTAAGTGTGTTCACTAAACCCTAATAAAGTTATGTTGCAAGCAGGCTTATTTTACGCTCTTTATATTACAACAGGCAACGCTGCCGAAGTTATTAAGGGTGCTGCCTGCCACTGTGTTCTGGCGTGAACAATAATACGAAATTACTTGTTCAATTATATTCGATGTGTCTCATTAGCTGTCGAACTTACGTTTATGCCACCACTGACCTTTCTTGATCATGTTTGTTCATACCGATGTGGCCCACATTGCTATAGGATCTACACGCATATTTTTCCAATACCCTGAAACTGTCAGCAAATAAGTATAACAATTCTTTAAAGAAAGTCTCATATTTCTTCCCATTCTTTTATGTTCTATAGTAATAGTGCAAAAATAAGGTGGGGAAAAAATCTCATATTCCTTCCCACTTTTTAATGACCTATAGTAATATTTTCTCTTCTGAAAAATTTATCATATTTCTTCCCACTCTTTTATGTGCTATAGTAATATTTTCTCTACTTAGTGCAGAAATTAAGTGAAAAAAATATCTCATAATTCTTCCCACTCTTTTATGTTCTACAATAATATTTTCTCTTCTTAGAGCAGAAATTAAGTGAAGTGTACAGATTTTCTACAGCAGTTAACACCTAGGTCTTTAGAGCTGGTGACCGAGTCCCACCGAACGTAATTTAACATCGCCCTTAAGTCTCATCGACAGCGATTCGTACACGATGCAAGTCCTCGCATGTAAGGACGAATGAGCATTAGTTAAAACAAAGTGTCGACTTTCTAGCAAAAAACTGACAGCTACAAAGAATTCTACGTCATCGTTGCGAAATATGCTACAAGCGTTCTGATGGCCATTGTTTTGGGGAGGTCATAGTTGCCAAAGTTTAAAACATGAAATGTTACACTGTGTCGTGTTGGACACCTTGTTTAATCTTGGCGCTAGGCGCTGTGTTTATTCGACCTTCAAGCTAGCTGTGTTATTGCAACAGTGCAGAAGAAGTTGTCTGATCAACATGATCATATTATTTACTATGCCTGCAATCGTATTCTAGCCAGCGCCGACATTCGTACACTACGGAAATTTAGGTGAACTATGTTATCTAATATTATTTATTTTATTATATAACGTCCAAATTAGACTTAGGCTGATTTGCAATTGGTAAGTGTGTTAAAAACTATTAACTTAACATTACTGAGTAAATATTAATATCAATATTACAATACTTCGGCACCCACTTTGCATTAAACTAACAATAACTGTTAACATTACACGGTTTTGAGTTATATAATTATCATAAAGTTAAACAAATAAAAATGTCTAAAATTACAATATTTTGAACAAGCTTGTGACAGTAATTAAATTAAACCAGAAAAAATGTAAAAAAAAATATTATTATCTTGACGTACTGTAAAACAGATCGATTGGAAAGGGTGGGGTGAATAGAAACCAAATTAGAAATTCCTAGCTTACACCTTTTGCTTTAAAAAATATATAATTACAATAAAACTGTTGTTTGTAAACTGTTTTAACTTGCCCACTTAAAAATTGAATTTTCAAAACAGAAGAATTTATACCTAACATTTAGCTTTAAAATTATGTTTATATTCACTCCAGTGTTTCTAGTCACCCCGTTTTACGGTTCTTTCCTAAGTATTCGCTATTTAAACTGGTTCTGTAGCAGAAAATACTTACACTTATCCCTGAATTTGTAGTGTGCAACATTTCTCAAGTCTTTTTGTATGTCATTCCAAACTGTGCTGGTCATATAAGCGAACGAATGTTTGTAAACAGACTTAAGAGTGACGATACAGTTGAATACAGTTCTAACTTCGTGTGTTGTGATGGTGCACTGAGATAAAGAATTAGTCTTATTGACAAAAACTACAGAGTGTTACACTATAGGCTGGTACTGTATACAATGTTGCATGTCAAACATAAAAAATTAATTCAGCCGTTTTAATGTGAAGAGGGAACTATACAAAATACTAAATATATATCCCACAGAAACGGTGCATTTTTTTTTTCGGGATAATAATTATCCTGTGTATTACTTCAAGACCTACGAAACCTTCACATAAAATGTCATAAAAATACGTTCAACCATTTTAGCTTGGAGAGGTAATTACAGAATTACGCTTCAGATACACCCTACATAAATAGTGAAATTTTTTTTTCGGGATAACAAATTAGTCTACGTCACTCTCCGGCTCATAAACTTTCTTTGTGCAAATAATCGATGCGTTCTTCCGTTGCTGAGTGAAATAAGAATAAACCAACAAACACACTTCCGCATTATGATTTATTTGAAGATGGTATTATATTATGCTGTCAGGGGTAATTTTTTTCACTTCGCACGAATTGTAAAAGTACCGCACTGAATAAAAAAATATATATACATAAATACGCGAGTGTCAGCGAAATTTCACGAACATGCATGTGACAATCAATCAGACGACATGCACTAAAATTAATTAGTACCTCGCCTACAAAAGTTCAGTGGAAAGTTCGGAACGAAATGAGACGCGCAAGAAGTAAACATTCTCATAGTTGTAGTTGTCACCATACTTGTTGAATGTGTAGTGGTTCTATTCGAATTACTAAATAAATTGTATAATATTTAATTAGGTTCTGTGTAATTTGTACAAGTAGGTATTACCAGCGACTTCGTTCACGTGGTTTTCAATTCAAGCCTCATGTGAGTTGTGAACAATATTAGTCTAAATTCGCCAAATTTTCTGAAGTATTTCCATAAAAATTTTAATGTTTATGTTTAATGACGTTTTAATAACAATTTTAGTAAAATAATTAAAACACGTGAAAAATAATTTTTCGTTCTTTTAATAAGAAAAGTAATATTTTTTTTAAACTTTAAAAAAGTTTTTTGAAACAATATAATATTTTTGGAAAATTGCACATGGCTCAAAATGATGTAAGGAGTCATTAATTACTATTTTAGAAAAACTTCGATAAAATATTTTTACTAAATTGTTTGGGTTTTGTGATCTATCCTCTGTTCAATTTTGACCTTTCCGACACATTTTCCGTTTCTTTGTTTATACGTTTTTGTCACAACCCTTGCAGGCTCACGGACATATCACCAACGTTTCATCGCAATAGTGTGAATGGTGTAGGAAGGCATGCGTTACGAACATACTGACAGATAGCAACAGTAAATTAATAACTACATAAACACAGCCACATTTTCTTGTTTTTATAGTTACTGAATGTTACCTCACAAATTGAGGAATATTTCCATACTTAAAGAGGCATTTTGCCATATATTCGCCAGGTAACATTCCACATTTCTTAGGATTATTTCCCGTAATATTTTGCAAAATATTTATACACACATCTGCGGTAAGTACACGTTAGTGTAAATATTTTTTTTTCATCTAGGTTACTGGAAATACGCCTTTTCTTACAATCTGCAGCGTAGTTGGTTGATATCCTGCTCACAAAACGCGTGGCTCTGAGCTAGTGTCCCGTCTAAAGTAGATTTGTAATTTGAGTTCGTACAGAAAAGTTCGTATTTACTATACACGTACTCTGGTTAGAGGGACAAGTGTTAAGCTGGCCACAGAAAAAATGCGAATAGAAAAAGAAAAATTTCTGTGTGCGTAATAGGTTAGATCGCTCCTGTATATTTATCATGCGAGGGTTGCCTGGATTTGAATCCCTGTTAGGATATATGAGTGTGCTTTAGATCAGCTAAAAATTAAGTAAATTTCATTACCTAGGTAAGTATAATTCTACTGGCACATTAGTAGGGCTAAATAAAATTTTTCAGTTTCGAAGCAAAATTTCTGTTGTAAATCTAAAATATCATAATTAGTTGCATTTTACATGATTTGTTATCCCAATTCACAATTTTTGAAGAGGTGATGAAATTAGTTCCCGTTGAGCAGTTTTACTGCATATATACACGCAAAAATTATTATTAAAAAGGAGATACCGTAAGGCAGTAACAAACTTTGAAAATTTATAATTCACTGTCTGTTGGCAAAGTCTCATGTGATAAACCACGTTGATTTCGCTAAAACCTATATTTCAGGAATTCTACTGCGTTACGTATACATGTGTGTATATTTACCCTTCACACACATCCGGTCAGAACATTTAGAAGTACGGGTGTCTGGAATCGCTGTTTTTAGCTATGTTGGAGGTCTTAGAAACTGTATTTTTAATAAATAATGTGTCTTAATAATGACATTTCATCCTTGTCTGAAGTGTGTTTTCTTTTCGTACATTGATACATGTGGAATATTTTAGTGAAAAAAAAAAAAAAAAAACTCCCTACTCATTTCAACGCATTTGAATGGCGTGGAAGGTAGTGCCCTATAGCAAAACTCTTCTTAACAAAAAAATATCCGTTGTTTGCATTTTATTTCACTCTCATATAAGACAATTAGCCATTTATTTACATTTTTATTCGTATTATATAAAATATAATTTTAAGTAGATATTTTCTAAAAAAAAAAAAAAAAAAAAAACTACAAATGTTTCTGATTTTCTTCCATTTTAATACTTTTTAAGGCAAGTACACAAAAAAATTACTCGTACCCTTCTCTGATGCTTTCCTATGATCTGCTTCAAGAAACGAGTTGTGTAACAAATATGCGTTGTTTTTGGTGCAACATTTTGCACTCGTTAAATAAATAACTTTTATGTTTAAAGTATTTATATTTGTTTTACACGCACAGCAGCATTGCAGTTACTACTCGACCACGACAACTAGTCCTCCCGTGAGGGGAAGAAGCGTGGCGCTAGTAGTAGGTAGACACGTCACAGGGAGGGGAAATGTACTGCGCCTGACATGAGTTCATGGCACACTGTCAGTGGAGACGTAGCGTGGCGAAAACCGAGCCAACTGCCCGTGCCACAGTATTATGGCCGGTGCTGTGGTGCGCCACACCAGTTGCGCGCGGTCATCAAGGACAACACAGCGTTAGTTCACATTTTCCCCGCAGGACTAGTTGTCGTGGTCGAGTAGTAGATGAGTTATGATACTTAAAATATTAGGACTGTTGAGTGTTGATGTGATAATAATTAAATAAGGTACATTCCTGGTTACAAGTTTGATGCAGCTAAAATTTAGTTGACTTTATTCTGTTAAAGCGTGTAACCTGGCAAACGTGTAAAGTTTTATACATGTTCTATCATGGCTGCCAAATGTGTTAAACTAAATGTGAGTTCTAATGTGACTGTGACCTTACATGGACACTTTATAACTGGTTGTAAGTAAATTTACTTTTTCTGTGGCGTGTAGTGCTGTAACAGTAATATTGTCACATCGAACATAGTATTATCGTATTATCGTATCATTGTTTCTTTTTTTTTTCTGTGTCGTGCTGAGTCGGGGCTTTGTACCATCGCTCTGTCATCTGCGGCTGACGCCCAGTGTTGCCATGTTAAACATACAAACAATTCCCTCGATCTCGATGCTACTTCTATAGTTGCTGTTATGTATAAAAGTCTCTCCGTCAAACAGGTTTCTTTTTTAAGAGGACGTGGTATATTAATTGACGCTTAACATACTGTACGGAATTTACAAATTTTTAAAAGTCAACATAAAATATCAGGTCCTAGGAAACACTTTTTCCGACTTAGTGAGCAATAATTCAGCCATAGTAATTCGATTTCGGTCAACCGTTTCTGACACCGAATTTGGATTCTGAGGAAAGACATTTTACTAATCGAATGCATATTTCTGTGGCCAAATGTTTGCTGTCAATATTAGCAATGCACGATTCCCATTTTATGTTTATTCTTGCAAACAACCTAATTTCATTAGTTTTGAAGAAACGCCAGTAACATGAGTGTCTTTACCACATTCTTAAACAAACTAAGTGTCTAAACAGAATGCGCTAATTAGTAAGGGTTCCTTCCATCTGGAGCAGCGAATGACGGCCAAATGCGCAGTAGCAGTAGCTAACTCAGCAGCGCTCGGTTCCGTTCGGCAACGTTCGGCTTCCTTCCTCCCAAATGTTAATAGGCTTTTTAATAAAAAAAAAATGTTCCTAATTTAGAGTGGAGTTTCTCTTTCCCTTCAAATTCCCCGAATATTCCTCCGATTCCACAAAATTGTACCTTACTCTGTGTTCGAAATTATTGCTGACTGACTGCCCAAAGCGGCTGAGTGACGCATTTTCTTACGCAAAGTAATTCAGTCTGGCAGTTAGTGAAGTTCTTAAAATATATCTACTTTTTTGAAAAAAAAAAAAAAAAAAAAAAAAAAAAAACTTTCTTCATAATAATGTTATACTAATTATTTACTTTATGTTGTAATACTGTGTTTACATGCATTTGAAATTTCCCCTTTGATCTATTATTTCTATTCTCATCTCTTTCTAAGGTACCCATTATACCGATTTTTTCCCCAAAACCTCCCGGCAGTGTTGGTGCCCGGATTTTCGCATGTGGGAATCGTGCCGGACGTGTTTTCTCGGTAACCTACAGTTTCTCTCGCCCCATCATTCCGGCGCTGCTCCATACTCACATCATGTCACCTCTCAGCAGCGCTAAAAATCTAGACGTTGAGTGCTGAGCAAAAACTCTACACTTCATTTCCCAAAAACCACAACAGTCTGCTCCATGTTGCCATGTTATTTCCTTTCCTTCCAGGACTTTGTGTAATGTATCAATTTGGCTTTGGTCAATTTGACAATTGAGTTTACTTGTCCGTCTGGAGAATGGTTCTACAATTTCCTCATTAGTTTGAACACAAGTTGTCGTTTAATTTTTGAACTTTTGTTCAAAATACTTATCAGGTGCACACTTACAGGCATTTCAAGTTCAAGGTTCTTGTGAAAGTGATCCGTTATTTACCTATTTCTGTCTCTGAGAATAAGTTCGTTTCTTTTATGTTTATTGCAGCTCTGCTATTTTTGTTATGAAGGTAACATGTTACACGTTCTCTCATAATCATTTTCATCATCTATAGATTCTTCAGTTGTTTGGTCCTCCAGCCAGATATCGAACTTTACTAGCCTTTGCATGTTTCCTTAGCAATAAAAGCTGTATTATCAGGGCTGTATCACATTTTGTGATTGCCGCATGCCTGCCTATGGCCTTAATTTCAGGTTGAGATAAGGTATCCAAGAGTTTTGTTCTGATATCTTCGCTCTTTCTGCGCTCATAAAGGACACTTAGTACTGTGCACTCATTACCACACAATGGTCACAACCCATGACGCACAATTTGCTTTCAAAGTCCTCATGCCGTGCTGCTATTTGAGCAAGCTCATGCATAACTTGTAACCAGTTTAACATCAGTTTTGCTTCTACGTCTGCGAACACTGATTGCAGTACAGCTCTCTCTCTCTTCCTTGACTGATATAGGCCTAATCCCATATACAATGCCGTGTACATAATGTGTGCAATATAGCCTACCTTTTCTCAAATTTTATGAATCTTCTGCTCCCTATTAACTCTTTATATCCCCTCGCCTCGTGACAAGGTGGTTTATGTCAATGGCCCCCGGATAATACTGATAATCTAATATCTGTCACAATTCTGTAGGCCTTTGTCACGGTCAGTAGGGGCGATCTTTGTGAGGTGAGGTGAGAGGGTTTTACGGCCCTTTGACAGTGACGTCTTAAGAGAGCGTGGAACATAATCCAACGCTAAAAGCATTTATCTATAACTGCAGGTTTCTTGGAGTCAATTTGCGAAAATTAAAAAGTAGCAATCCTAGACAATAGTATTAGCCAATGTTTTAAACAAAATTGTTTCCAGTGTTACGAACTTCTGAGGCACAATCTCTGACGCTGGAAGCTCGTGCATTTGACTGCAAGAGATCACACGTAACAAATTAGTAATTTTGAATAAATATTTACTCATAATACCGTTACCTAGGATTGTCATTGAGTATTTTATTCATATTGGTTTCGAAATAACGTAGAAATCAATTGATGTTTTCATCGTTTATATATCTACCTCGCACTCTTAAGAGCCGATGAAGGTAGAGTGAGGTGAAGGGACAATACAACATCCATGCCCGAGCCGGGATTTTAACCCAGTTCCTCTCGAACCCAAGACCGGCGGCGCTTATCCGACCACGTTACGGAGGCCGGCTGATCTTCGTGCCTTGTCGAGATGTAGTCTGTATGTTGTGTGCATTAAGGCACCTGGTTGCCGGGACGAAACAAACGAAACGATGGACAAACCCATGTGTATTGTTCGAAACGTGTGAAGTCTGTGATCTTGGCCTGTCTTTGCCAAGGCCCTGCAGCTAGAATATTGCATTTTTCAGGCCACAACTCAAATTTACCATCAAACACGTTAGAGTGTTGAGTTTAGACGTTATGATAAGCCATTCTGGTTATAAATTATCATTTTTCCCCATGAAATTATTTATCCAAAGGGTTGATATGAGTATAAAATATCAGCAATGGAAATTCGGCTTAACAGGGCTGTCATATACCTAATTTTATCAATTTATGTGGTTATTTGATGTGATAAAAACCACCATATAATCTTTTTTTTTAGGTTTGTAATGGACAAATATTATGTATTTAGCGGGTTCGTCCACTCTAGTTCTTTTTGCATAACTGATCATGGCGTAATACATATTTTAAAATGCATTTAAATTTGTTCAGGATTAAATAAGGCACAGATTTCAAATATGATAATGATTTAATGTAAGAAAATTTGTTATTTACAAATGATGCAGTTTGTGGTCGTAGCGGATGTCCTTCAACTGGCAGTGGTGCAGCATATCTTGGGCGTAATAAGAGGTAATAAATAAACAATGATGTCTCAGGCTTCTTCAGAGGTACGTAGCTCCGAAGATGTTGCCAACACCGACTCCGGCGGCGCTAGAAGAGGCGGCACCAACGCCGATACCTGGGTACCCGTATCCGTCCCAGATACCACCGGTGCCCGCCCCTGCAGCTGCGGCAGCGCCGGAGGCCGCACCAACACCTAGCCCTGGGTACCCGTACCCGCCCCAGATACCACCGATGCCCGCTCCCGCAGCTGCAGCAGCGCTAGAGGCCGCACCGGCGCCAATCCCTGGGTACCCGTACCCGGCCCAGATACCACCGATGCCCGCCCCCGCAGCTGCGGCAGCGCCGGAGGCCGCACCAACACCTAGCCCTGGGTAACCGTACCCGCCCCAGATACCACCGATGCCCGCTCCCGCAGCTGCAGCAGCGCTAGAGGCCGCACCGGCGCCAAGCCCTGGATACCCGTATCCGCCCCAGATACCACCGATGCCCGCCCCCGCAGCTGCGGCAGCGCTGGAGGCCGCACCAACACCTAGCCCTGGGTAACCGTACCCGCCCCAGATACCTCCCACAGCGGGGCCGACACCGAAGATACCGCCGCAAGGTGGCACGATAGGCGCGATCGGCACCAATGGGAAGGTTGGGACTATTGGTGCGACAGGTACTCCTCCATAGACAGGGGTTGACGCGGCCGAGGAAGCCGACGAGGAAGCTGAGGAAGAGCTACCGCTGCCACTGGTCGCCGACGAAGAGCTGGCCGCCGACGCAGAGCCGGCTCCCGAAGACACTCCAGGGTAGCCCCAGAAGTCGCCGATGATACCGCCGTACGGAGGGAGGAGGGGCGCTATGGGGGCGATGGGTACGACAGGCGCCGACGCGCCGTAGATGATCTGCGCTGCCGGCGCCGACGCCGCTGCCGAGGAGGCGGCGGCCGACGAGGCAGAGGAGCTGCCTACTCCGGAGGCGGCGGAAGAGGAGCTAGCAGCCGAGGAGGAAGATGACCCAGAGGGGACGACACCGCCGACAAGACCCGGGTAGCCGTAGGGTCCCCAGACACCTCCGCACGGTCCTCCAAGTAGCGGCAGGAGTGGCGGCAGGACAGGCAGAGGCGGGTAAACGGGCACGGGGTACCCAGACCCGGAGGACGAAGCCGCCGCCGACGACGAAGAGGAGGCGCTTCCGCCGGATCCGCTGGCGGCGGAGGAGCTAGAGGAAGACGCGGTGCTACCCTGGGAGCCCAGTGTTCCCAGGATGATCGAGTTACCCAGGCCGGGGTATATGTCTGGGTAGACGGGTGCTACAGGAGCAAGTCCTGGATGCAGTAGCCCCGCACATCCACAACCACACTGCCCACTGGCCGGGATGACCAGCAGGGCTGCCAGAGCTAACACCTGTGAGCATAACACGTCATTTAGTTGTGTGAGAGAGAAAGAATATGAGTATAGAGAGATACAGAGTGAGATATAGAAGTCTTAAGCTAAACCGTGGGGAATTTAAATACACAGTGGTGAGTATAGAGAGATACGGAGTGAGATATAGACGTCTTAAGCTAAACCGAGAGGAATTTGCATAGATAAAGGTATAGAGCCAGATCGATAGTTATATATTTAGAGAGATAGAGTTTAAGAAAGAGCGATAGAGATAGTGACAGAAGGGGGTATGGAAACTGAGGAGCCTATAGAGAAAGGCAGCAGTAGAGATTGATTAATAAGTCTACAGAGGGATAGAAGGAGAGAGAGTACACTTAAGAGTTATATTGAGGGAAACAAAGAGTTATTAAGAGAGAATGAAACAGAGCGATAGCGAGAGAGGTAGAGAGTGATAGAGATGGATAAAGAAAGTCAGAGATTGTGATGGATGGGCTAGAAAGAATCAGAGGAAGACAGACAGGGAGTTGAACATACATAAAAAGAGAGTGAGGAAGAGAGAGAGAGAGAGAGAGAGAGAGCACGCTTCCACAAGGCACGCTGAATATACAGAACGAAAAATAAATAAATATACGGGCTTACTTAAAACCCACTAGGCGTAAATGAGCCTGGTTGTGTCAGTTTATGAATAAACGAGTAGCAGGTTCGTTCACACCTCCACAAATTTTCTACTAATACGTATTTGCGAAAATTTTTTGACAAATGATGTAAAACCACTGAAAAATTATTGATAACATATATGTATAAAATTTTGTTACATAAAATAATTGTTGTTTGTAACATTGTTACCATTTAGTTTAGAATTTGAATTCCGAGATTTTTCAACATTTTGTAGATTAGTGTATGTTACACGTTAATAACGGACAGTGTTGTCAAAAATGTTTTCCATTCCCATTCTAGATCAGATGATGTTTACGACACATGTTATTAAAAACGATATTCAAATGTTTGCCGCCACCATTGCTTTAAAGTTCCATTTTTGTAATCTTATAACTTTGGTGGTAACGTATCAGTTTTCTTCACTGTATTTTTTTTTTGTGTCGACATTTTGCTACTTACATTCTTGTTGCAGTTTCTTTTGGTGCACATGTACAGAGACCTTTCTTTTTACACCCGGCAACAAGTTTAAATTTCACTTTTCAATTTCTTATGTGTTTTCAGGGAGCGATAACAGTCGTTTCCACAGTCAGTGTTAGATGTGAAACTTTTTATGCTGAGACTTAAGCTTTGTGTTTAGTCACGTATCTTACATTAATCTTTAGTGTCACAGTCTAAAGTCACGTTCAAGAGAGTCGCCATCGTAAAGACTTGTAGAGGCGAAGATGTTAATATCGACTGAGAAGAAGTCGATTGCAGTGACCGAGCTCGGTTGCAGTCGCCATATTGAATTTTACTAGCTTTATTTTTATTTTTGGAATTATAAGACGATAAATGTAAATACACGATTACACCCCAAATTCAATTTACATTCCTCTACAGTACAGAACTTGCGATTTAGCTGTTAACTTATAATTACGCCGCAATCTGTGAGGTAAATTTTTTTATGTTTACGATTTGCCCGACAGATTGCGACCTAACTACACATCACTAGCTCAATTTCCATGCTTGTAATGTAGAACAAAGTAGATAGAATTTGCTGTAAATTCGCCGATTAAACATGTCTATTCTCAGATTTCCAAAAAAAAAAAAAAAAAAAAAAAAAAAAAAAAAAAAAAAAAAAAAAAAAAAAAAAAAAAAAAAAAAAAAAAAAAAAAAAAAAAAAAAAAAAAAAAAAAAAAAAAAAAAAAAAAAAAAAAAAAAAAAAAAAAAAAACTAATAAAATTCTATATGTCGAGTGAAACCGAGCCTTATGGATGAGACTACCCCTTCTTGTTGAATCTTCTGTTTATGAATCATGATCTTATTTGCATTTAAATTACTAAACATTTCTTATGATAGCTATTGAACATTTTACGGATGCCTTCGGACTTAATCAGCAGGTTTTATATGTTAACTATAAAACCGCAAGCATTTATTTATGTTTTAAATTCAATGTTTGCAATGATTACATCATAATTAGAGATGGTGAAATTTCGCGAATTCAATGACCTGCATGTCAGAATCAAATATCCCATGCATACTAAAACCCTGTCTATTCGTTCATTGTCTGCTGTTCCACTGAGTCGCAGCTAGTGAACGAATGGTCGGGACTTGAGTATGCATGGGGTATTTGATTCTAACATGCTGGTAATTGGATTCGAGAAATTTCACCATCTCTGATCATAATAATAGTCAGGCGGCAACTTCTCGCAAGCATGGCGACACGTAGTTAAGTGTCAATAGAAGCTAGTTCAGATCTGACTGCACGGACCGAGCAAGTAGCAACGACATGATTACAGAAATCAACCAATAAGAGTATTTTTCTGTTAATGTGGTCGACTGGCTGATATGTATACTTACACTTACCAATCTAATGATTCCACAGACACCTTAGAGTTTTGTATAATCAAATACCGCTTCCGCGTCCACACTTTGCCACTCATCGCAAGGTAATGTGATTTATCATAGATAAGAGATATATAAGCATATACATCTAGTAAGGGCTAATAAAAAACTAAAATAAAAAAAATAAAAGTTATTCCAACATATCTTGTGACTGCCCAGCTTAAGGGCGCGGCTACCTCAATTTTCATCATCATTATTTTATTTTGTATTTGTACCAGATATTTTTTTTCTTGTTTTAGACACAAAATGTGACTAAGTTCGGCTCTTATGAATTTTTTTTATCTTTCATAGTTTTCGCGCAATTGCTTGTTAAAGTCATATTTTGCATGTTGCCGTTTTAACGACTACACTAAAACCAACTGATATGCAAAACTCAAAAAATCACAGTGAATAAAGACATTGCAGGCTACAATGACATGCTCATAAAATTAAAGAATAAACATTAATTGTATTTTTAAAAAAAATATTGAACTTCTTTAATTTTAATTTTCAGTTTCAGCAATTTTTTAAAATTCAAATAACATTTATTCTTTAATTTCATGAGCATGTCATTGTAGTCTGCAATGTCTTTATCCACTGTGATTTTTCTTGAGTTTGGTATATTAGTTGGATTTAGTGTAGTCGTTAAAACGGAAACATTCAAAAATATGACTTTAACAAGCCATTACGCAAAAACTATGAGAGATAAAAAAATTTCACAAGAGCCAAATTTAGTCACATTTTGTGTCTTAAATAAGAAAAAAAATATCTAGTACAAAAAAAAATAAAAAAATGGTGATGAAAATTGCGGTAGACCGCGCCCTTAAGAGAGATGATTCCATCCATATTGGGCACAGAGCACACACAGTAAATGCACTTTCATTGTAACAACAAAATTTTGTTCAAATATGAGGCACTGAAAAATAACTTTCCACAAAGGTATTTAGCTAGAGGCAAAAAATCTCGCCTTACAGCAAAGAAAATTGGTAAAACTTACGTTCTGCGTCAAATTTGGTCTTAAAAAATTTTCTTTGAGGATAATACGCTATAAGTTTCTTTGTATCAAGGATATTTTTTTCAACATAAAGCTTGTGTTAAAAATACCATAACTATCTTCACCACAAAGATTTTAAATAATTTATCTTCACGATAACACAATTTTTGTTACCATTACTGCAACTTTTTAACAAAAATATTCTTTGCTGCATAGTAACTTTGTGGTGTTTCATATTTAAACAAACATTTTACTATGGCAAAAAAATTGTTTTTACTGTGTATATTTATATGGTGTCGCCCCTCCAAAATGTGATGCTACAGGGCATGCTTCAATTGCTATGACCTAACATATTAATATGATCAGTTAAGGTTACCTACTACAAGCTTATTGGTGCTGTTTCTGTAACGAATTTACAAGCACAATATGTCTGCATAATACAACATCACATCTGATGAACGTAACTCGAAGAAGCCAAACCAAACTCCTAAGAAGAAGACAAGACTCCTATGGTCTCCAAGACTGAGTCTGTTCCTCGGAGTGTGATGCCCTGCCCTGAAGATCGCTTATCATACGATAATTATTCTTGATTCCTGTCTGCGGTGGTCTGATTACAATGCACGAACCGTTGTTATCAAGCCGTGCAAGAGGCTGCAACGTTAACACGTTGGAATCGCATTCGGATGGACCAAGATTCGATACTGTTCGGTCCAAGAAGGTGGTAAAATCTTGGCGTTTAAGGTACTAGAATTTTGGTAAATCTGACAGAACAGCAACGCTGTAGTTAATTGCAAGACACATGATTGGGTGTTCTACGTCTGACACAACGTAGCTGTCTGCAGACCAATGACAGCTATCAATTATTACAATATTGGGATTCTTATTGGCTCAGTCAAATAGGGTAACAGCTCCAAGTACAAGCTAAAGCCAGTAATCTTCTGGTAAGCTTAAAGCGCGCTGAAACCCAGCAAACGGTCAGTTTTTCCCGCGATAAACCATCATCTCTAGTCACGAACGGTACTTTACCTTGGCAATCATGGCGTCGACTTCTCGACCTGTTCCTTCGACGGAGCGAAAGAGTATGTGTAGTGGAAGGGCGCACAGCCCAGATACATTTATATCCCTGCACGAAGCGGGATGTTTTCCAATGAGGTCACTTCGTCCTCACGGACGCCACGTTGCTGTTTACAATAAACTCGTCGCGGAGACATGTCTCGATCGCGCCGACGAAAAAGTTGATCAATTAACTGTTTGGAACATGAGCTCTTCGCCCCGGGGAAAAACAAAACACACTCTCACACACAGTGGAAGTGTGCTCAGAACACGCCGAAGAATTAAAGATACTACAATGCGTCACGTATGGGCTTCGTCATGCTTACAAACAAGCCGTGCAGTCGCGTAGACGACTTGGGCGCTAGAGTACGCGGCTGTTTGTCGAGTTATGCACAGAGACGTGCAATAGCTAGAGTCGACGGCAGCGGGGGAAATATTCGCGAGCTTATCTTCGGAATGTCAGAGTTTATTCTCGGAATGTCAGAGCATGTCCAGGCACGTGTCATTTTCCTGTTAAATAGAGGCAGAGTAGTGATGGTGAGTTATCTCTAGAGCCAGTGATTTTTGGTGAAAAGAATTCTGCAACAATTTGTTCCAATGCCTTACGTGAACATCTGTTTCTCTGCTTCAAGGTCAGTGATTGGAAGTTTTTAACTTTCGGCGTCTCGGGGTCCTACCTTCACTGACGTGTGGCGTCGCGGTAACATTGTTCTGGTTGGTGCAGTCAAATGAGCCACGCCTCTGCCCTACTATATTCTGCCAGTAACCACGAACCAGAGTTGCGGGTGTGCACGTGAGGCATTGTAACAAGTTGTTGCAGAATTCTTTTTACCAAAAATCACTGGCTCTAGTTATCGCACAAGTTGGCTGTCGACAAGGCTTCAATGTAATGTATTCAATTTCGGACTATTTTATTTCATTATTAGAACCACGAACGTTTCGCGAAAAGAATTATGCCCCACTTTGTTTCAGGGGCGTCATTTAAGTGATGCAGGGGCGTAAAATGCCCCTTCCCCTGAATTTAGAATTTTAACTCTATAAAATTTTATTTTTTCTATTTTGTTATTTAAATAATGCTAACTTAAGCACATAAAACCGAAATTTCATTACTAAAGTTTCTCATTTATACATGCCTAATTAATAAAAAAGATGTAACAAGGTCACTGTGGCCGAAAAAAATATTTCCACCCCCCTCTCAAGAGAAACCTGAAATGACACGTCTACTTTGTTTCCGTGCCTTACGAGTACATCTGCAGTTCTGCTTCGTGGTGAGTGATTGGATATTTTAACTGTCACTAGCCTCGGGATTCTACCGGCAAATCACAGACGTGTGGTGTTGCAGGAACGTTATTGTAATTGGCTCAGTCAAATGAGATACGGCTCTTCACATAGTCACTCTGCCAATGTATGAAGCTGAAATGTAGATGTGCACGTAAGGCATTGAAACAAACTGAGGCAAAATTCTTTTCGCGAAAAACAAGGTTCCCTAATTACTGGGAATGAGTATTTCGCATATTGGTAAAGACCATAAACATTTGGGGTTTTCTTTTGGTCCCAAGCTAGGATTTAAAAAAAAAAAAAAAAACTGTAAGTTTAACACTTCCTAACCTCTTGCGGTATACACTGTGTCATCGATCAGCCAATGAGCAGCTGCTGTCTGCCTGAATACACAGATATTCTTGGAGGTTAGGGTTACAGGTCAATGATCTTGCGAATGTACCAGATCCTTTACATAGTACATAGGTCAGGCTAAATGTCAAGAATGCATGATTCAGGGTCACTTCTTTGATCAGACCACAGCTGTTATGACATGCCCAGTAATAAATAAATATACAATCCGTGTTATTTGCTTGCAGGGGTGCCCATCCCCCCCAGGACACAATGCGACCCCCCCCCCCAAAAAAAAAAACTCGAAAATAAATTTACTACCAGTTACACTTCAGTACTGGAAGGATATTTAGGCTACCATTTCGTAAAAAACAATCGTAAACAAATACAGCTGCTCTGGTTTTTACTAGCCTACTTTGTAGGTAATAGCCTACCTAGATGGCAATTGTACAATCATGAAAACATTTTTCGTTTATGATTAAATATTTCATTCTTGAAACCCCCTCCCCCCAAAAAAAATTTAAATGCGCAACCTGCGCAATGATCCCCCCTCTTGTACGGTTAGAAGCCAATCTATATTCGTTAACAGTGCGTCAATAGAATTGAGAAGTCCGCGAAATTTCCGTTCTTCTGCAGTGACAAGATATGTCCTGGACCAACAAGATGCATATTATGTGAGTGACCGAGAGTTCATTCGTCCACTGCGAGTAGCACATTTCGCAATACCACTAGAAGGTAATCTTTTGCACTCAAAATTTTGCTATTAATGTCATTTAATGTTAAAAGTTTAAGATAGATCATACAAAACTTCTTTAAGAGCGTGCAATATCAATTAATTTATTTTGGCAGTTTTTTGCATTATATATTAGTAACGAACATGAATTACATTACAGGAGCATAACTAACTGCTATAGATAAAACGATGTGTATAATATATGTGTATGTGTGTATATATGTTTGTGTGTGGGGTACATGTATAATTTAAAAAAAAAAATGAAAATTGCCTATCTCGCTTGGTTTATTTTTACTTCTCCTGAAACAATTAACTGAAATAATAAAGGAACCACAGCAGAATAATTAATTAATTGTATTCATGTTGTAATTTGGAATAAATGTCTAAGCCTATACACTCTAAAAAATTTTGTAAAATTTACAAGGATATTCTTTGTAATTACAAAGAATATCATGGTAAAATCACTAGTTCATGAAGGTACATGGGTAAACTTTTTAATACTACAAAGGAATTCCTTGTACCTATACCGACAGTTCCTGCGCTGTAAATTATTTTGTAAATGTAGAAAATATTCCTTGTAAAATTATTAAGTTCATAACGTATAAAGGATTTTGTTTGCTGCAAGAAAACTCAGAAAAGTATGTGTAGCCTATAAAAATCATAAGTTCGCCGGAAATTACTTATACAAAGATCACAACCTATGAAAAGTATTTTCTGGAATAAAGTGAATATTTATATTAATTGCCTGCTTTAAAAGGAGGAATTATTACTGAACTTAACATTGAATGCATACAAATAAATAAAGTTTAAACAGTATGTAAGTCACGATGGACTAGGTGTAACGTAGTTTCTAAGCGTGGGGAACGTGGTTCGAATCTTAGCACCTTCCGTTATTTTTTAAATATTTTTTTTTTTTCAAAATAATCTCTTGTTTATGTCCTTTATTCAAAAGTTATTTGATAATTAAGTTCAGTGTTATTTATGAAGTACAATTAACATTTAATTTTTTTTCCCTTACTGAAAGTATAGCTACAAGGCTAGTCCTTGTAATTTTACAATACTTTGTATTTAATGACATGAATAACCATTGTAGTTTTACAAGGACTTTCTTTGGCAACTGGGTCTCGAAGGCTTTTCTTTGTAAAAGTACAAAAAAATTTTTGCAGTATATGTAGCAGAGAAAATAACATGATTTTTCGTAGGAATTCATTTCATTCCGCTTCTCCGATATTTTGGGCACAACCACATATGGATAAGATGTTATAAAATTATTTTTATTGTTGTGTACATTTATAATATATTTTATAATTGTTGATATTTTTACTAGATTTTTGTAAGGTGTTTATTTCACCGTTTCAGAAAAATTACTAACATCTGATTTTGTAAACAAAAAATGTTGCAAGTTTTACTGTATTACCATAACTGAAGTTCCCATGATCAGTTTTGCAATTATAGTAAACATGACATAAAAGTCAGTATAGAATAAGTTTATCGAAAAACAAATAATTAAAACTACATAAATTAAGATTTTTTTTATTATACTGAGAACTAAACATTAGAGTAAGCAATGACATAGCAACAATTCGAATCGTCAAACGTTATTTTAGATATATTTCAAAACTGTGTTTTTGTAAATGAATAATATTTCTAGCTTTAGAAAATTAATTTATGACTGTTTTATGCTAAATGCAATATAGGGTTGAGCTTTATTTAATATCAGTTGAGCAACATTCCTTAGCAATTTTTCTGCAGATTTTTTGAAGATAATTTAACAGTGTTTGATATGTAACATTACATTTTTTGCATTAAATATTGTTTTTGTAAAAATGCAGTGACCTTCTGTAAAAATAAATACGTATACCTTTATCTCAAGTGATTTGTTTATTATTTTAAAAAGACCATACATTTATAAACGATGAACTGCATTCATTTCATAATCAGTTTATTTTCCAATTGTGTACATAAGTCGCACTCATGAAAAATAAAAGAACATGTTTTATCAGTTTCATTGTCACAACACAAACAAATATAACAGTAGCATACCCAATGTAATTGTTTAGTTTAAAAACATACTTTTTGTTTAAAAACAATTTTCCAGATTTACATTGTGCAGATTCCTCCACAAACTCGAATAGTTGTTTTATTCTTACTGTACATAAACAATTAATGTATCCTACATTAATGCGTAGATTATTTAAATTATTTCTATAAAGTTATTAATTATTGTATATAATATTTCATTCACTAATTTCCAATTTTTAAAACTTTTAGGAACTGAGAAGACATAATCGACAATGCCCTTCTTTTCCAAAATCGTGCGTTTTGTAACTTACATAAGTATGACTTGTTTTTTATTCTTTTAAATTTGCATTTTAAAATATAACTAACAAATCTGGTTCTGTAATAATACAAAAAAGTCGTTTTCAATTCACATATTATGTAATAGTGTCAGTAACAATATTATACTTCGATCTGAATGAAAATGTAACAAATTTTCTCCCATCGTATTTTCTTCGCGTGCTTACAAACACGAGTCTGATATTTTGTTAACAACTGCCTACTGAAATATTTTCGTCGGCGTCGTTCAAGTTGAGAGACTAGACCAATACTGCGCCATTTTGGATGATTATTTTTTTTCTAAATCTTAAATTTGCATAATTTTGTATGTAGTAGACTAGAGCGTAAAATATTTACAGAACAACAGTTTCAATTTAACACCTTGCAAAATTGAAGAATGTGAATTTTGAGCAATGCCCTTTCTTGAATTCCACAAGCCAAGCTTATAATTCATTGTTAAATTTAATTTGTCATGTAAGTAATATTCTTTGCGTCGCCATCGAGTACAAAGTGAATACGATATGAACAAACGTTACGCCCGACTGCTTGGCTCAGTTCCTGGCAGGTGGTGCAAGGGTGGTCCCGGGTTCAAATCCTCGCCGGAGAGGTACAATGTACAGTTACCTCTCTGTGTTCAGTACTGGGTATTGTGTTGTCTCCTCATATAAATACTGCGGAAGAGCATTTAGAACCACTGCAATTTCATCCTTGCCTAGTCGCGACTTAGTTAAACCACATTCTGACTACTATATAAAAACATAAAAACAAAATTATTACAGATAATAGCTGTAAACGTTTACGTAGCTTAGCAATAGGCTTCTAATTAAGAAGGAAAACCTTTCACAAAAAAAAATTAAAAAAGTACTTATACACACAAATACAAACACACAAATTAAATCACAAAATGTTATTTGCAAGAAAATCACCGGTGAGACTGATGGAGAAAATGTTTATAAATATGGATTTTAAATGTTGCAAGGGCCGCTACTTGCGTATGTTGCTGTTCTAAACTGTACCAGAGGTGGCAGCCGTTGACAGAGAAATAACTGGACAAAGAAATTGATTCTCTGTGTAGGATATCTGCTATATGCGGGAATGAGTTTTGTGATTGCAGTAAGAGGACAGCAGGTGAAAACGGAAGGCAAGGTAAAACACGTTGCTATGTTTGCAGAATTTTATATATTAAATTTAGGAGTGAAGTTTGCGTGTGGAGTCTAGCTTAAGCAAAGATAATTTCCTGCAGTAAAAAGCCAGACATCCACTGTATTTGAATAAAGCGCAAACACTAGTTTTCTAGTCTAGGAAGTCTAGATGAAAGTTTAAATGTTAGGTCATTGTAATCTACATCACAGTAGCCGAACTATAATCTCACAAGGGTTAAATTCAGTGATTGTGGTAAAACAATTATTTAAATGGTTTAACAAATGCAAGACGGCAATCACTCTTGTACACACAACTGCTCAATGGTCTGACCATGCCAGTGTTTCGTTAATGTCTACACCAAGTTTGCTATTTTACCCTTAAATTGCACTGGCTCACCATGTAAAGAAAGTGTGGCTAAATACGATTAGTCTACTTTACTTAGTAGCTTGTTGGGTTCAATTAGTATGGCCTGAGTATTTCGCGGATTAAGTAAAAGGCCATTTTGAAATGACCGCTGCATAATAGAATTTAAGTCAGAACTGGCATTGTCATCGGAAGACTCTAAATCATCAGCCTGCGAAGAAGAATACATCTGAAAGTCATTTACATATATATATATAATATATGATATTGGAAAAATTTGAGATGATTTGGCAAGTCTTAAATCAAGAGTCGCCGTTCAGAAATATATTTTCCGTACAATACCCGCTGAAATCTGTGTAACAGGTCAGAAGCGAACCAGTCGCAAGTTTAAGAAAATAATTATATATTATCAATAGTTTTTTTTAAATAGCAGGTGGTTATCAACGGAATCAAAAGCTTTGCAGACGTATAAAAAGCTAACACAGTAAGTTTTCTCTCGTCCATATCACGACGTATATCAAGTGATGTTTACAACATCAGCTGCCGTGCAATGTTGGCACTTGAAATCAGACTGAAATCGGTCTGGTAAATAATTTTTGTTTAAGAATTTAAGAACATGTTGGTTGACGATGTGTTCCAGTGCATTAGACAGTGCAGGTAAGATTTGAATAGGGCGAAAATCTTGCACACACTTTGGTTCGCCTTTACATCTGCAAATGGGACGGACAATACCTTGTTTCCATAGCAGGTTGGGAATTTATCATAGACCGAGGATGAGTGAAATATGTGATGTTTTGTAGATTAGATACACGGAAGTAAGTCTAAAATTATAACAATTGATGTTTTTTTTTTTTTTTTTTTTTTTAAATTAATATTGAGGTTCAAGCTATCCTTCGGGCTGAAAACTCATTAATTTCAACATTAAAATTTTAATAAAAATTAGATTAACTCATGATGGCTGTAGTTTCTCGCTCGTGTTGCAATTTGTGTTATTTCTTGAGGAATAAAGTCCTACACTTCACATTTAGGAGGCAGTTGTGGTTGCATGTAAACGAATCCTATTCGTGCAGTGAGTAACTCGCCGTAACTGTCGACTACAACGATGAAGTACCTCAGCAAACCTACAACACAAGCAGAGGAACAACTGATCACTCAGAAAGCACTTAAGCTACAATACAAATCACACCAATGTAGCTCAGCTGCAGAGAAAATTATTGTTCTAATAGTAACAAAATTAAGATAAATAATGCGTTACAACTTTAACAGCTTCGCAGTTGTCTGGAAGTTAAATTTAGGTTTTTATAGACAAGATTTAACGAAAAAAAAAATGTAACCTTCATACAAAGAAAGTAAAATAGTCATTTACAAAGATTGAACTAATTATATTAGTAACACCAAAAAACATGGTATTTTTATTGCTATAAAAAAATTCACGCTCTAATCGAGAATTTCACAATTTTCTTCTCAGAAATAAAAAAAGTGTAAAATTTTAATAATATATTATGGCGACTGATACCTCACCTTAAATTTAATCACGGCCGTAGAAGAACAAGTCTTGACACTCGCCTGGAAACTTGACCCCCTTGTTGTTTGGCTGCAGTTCACCAAGTTACCGAGAGTGTTGTGCGTCTTTGGCGCTGCAATCAGGGCGGTCGAGCTCAAACTCCGCCCACATCCTCCCACTTTTTTTCAGTGTTTATATTATAAAGATAAACAATTTATCAAAATGTATGTTTTATCAATTTATGAAATACTTCCTTCGCTCACAATCCGAAAGCATAACTCCAGCAATCTTTACTTACTTTTTATAATATAAACACTGGAAAAAAGTGGGGGGGAGTTTGAACCCGACCGCCATGATTGCAGCCCCAAAGACGCACAACACTCTCGGAAACTTGGTGAACTACAGCCAAACAACAAGTGGGTCAAGCAAACTGCATTGGTAGATAGGCGAGTGTCCAGACCTGTACTTCTACGACCGTGATTTTAACATTGTCAAGAAAATATTATTTTTCCTTTTACGTAGAGAAAATATTTTAACGGAGGAGCGTTTTCATAGTCTAGTGCTAGTTATGGACTAATCATAAGTGGTCGATATTTTCGGGACGCATTTATGGTCGAAAGCTCAATGTTTGATATTTTACCATCGACACTTGATGATACATGTTAATCGACGCTCGACTTATATGTGCGTTGCCATATTGATGCTTAATATTTCGTCAATCCGAGTATTTAACAGTGACAAAGATCATTTGTCATAACCAAAACAACACGTACGTGTGATGATGTAATTATTATTGTAAAATGTCTACTAAGAGGTATGCGAATTTTACGTGATTATTTTGCGATAGGCTGGAATCCACTGGCCTATACTCACCCGAATACACTTCATGACTAGAGACCGTACAATTTTGCGGGTTCACTTGAATGCAGGGGTAGCCTCCAATAATATATGTGCTCTTACACAAACAGCAGCTGTTTATTAGCTGCTCGCCGATACAGTGATATGGGCCTGCATTGAGTTAAATTTTTATAATTGGCTCAGCGATTTACACGAGGTGTGGGTTTGGTTGTATTAACCGTATATATGTTGGTATATGGCCACAGACTAGAGAGTATTACAGACATGAAATGACGTGGCGGCTCGTTTGATACGGACGAACTTCGTCGCTTATTGGCTGCCCGAGGTTGCTGATACCAGCCCCGTGTTTGTTTGGCTCCTGCATGTTACTGCAGGTTTCCTATTGGCCTGGCTGCCGGCTAGCAGGGCAGCCACCGCACACTGATTGGCTGTAGGTGTTTCCGCCATGTTCCTGGCCAGGGAAGCCATTTTGCTGGCGTGTGTGACTGAGTTCGCCGTCCTACCTGCTATTTCACTTCTGTATTACTAAATATTCTGTGATATGGCCAAGCAAGTATGTATTTGATTCAACAAAAGTTTTGTTGCCTGAACAATATATGAAACGTGCCAAGTATTGGCTTTGTTGTCCTAAAAATGTATAACTGGACTAAACCATTCTTTTGGGATAACTAGGGACTGGGGAATTTCTCGAATTCAAGACATGTCGGCTAGAATCAATTGTACTATACATACTCAAGCCCCGACCATCTGTCCACTAGCTTCTACTCAGTGTAACAACAAACAATGAACGAATGTACGGTGCTTGAGTATGCATAGTACAATAGATTCTAGCATGAAGATAATTGAATTCGAGAAATTTTCCAGTTCCTATGGATAACTATACCTGCCAGGCAACCAAATATTTGGTTGGTTCAACTGTTACACACTTGTTTGGCCATATACAAACATATATACGGTTGAATCAACCAAACATTTCTCTCTGTGTGGCACGAACTTACAGTTGGCAGAGTTCTAGCTTGTGCCTAAAAGAAAACTAAAAATTTTCAGGTACCTGTTCATGACGTTATTAGCTCCGGGACTTCGTATCTTTGAGTGCACTCATCACAGGACAGTTAAAAAATGTTATAGTTGCCTTTATACCATCTTTTTAGATATGATGTTATATCGCTTGGGCGCGGCAGTTTTCGCGAAAATATTTTTGCAGCACTTTGTTTCAATGCCTTACGTGCGCACCTGCAGCTCTGTTTTGTGGTCAATGATTGGATGCCGTACACCCAGCGTGTGGAGGTTAAACCCGCAAATTACAGACGTGATGTGTCATAGTTAACCATGTACTGATTGGCACAGTCAAATGAGTAATGACTATGCACAAAAACACTCTGCAAATAATCATGAAGTTGAGCTGCAGGTGTACACGTAAGACAATGAAACAAAGTGCGGCAAAAATCTTTTCGCGAAAACTACCGGGTTCCCATATATTGCAGGAAAACTTGGCTGTTTGCTGGGTTTAAACGTATGTTCAGCTAAGGTTAATTCTACTACAAATTAAGAAAGATAAACGTTGAAAGTTTGGCAAAGGAAACATTTCTGCCGCTTGAGTGCAGATATGGGTAATGGGCGTAAACTGACCAATCACAGAGCTTTCCTGAAATTTTAACTTACATAAATGGACAATTTAAAACGCGATATTGGTTTCTTTTCACTTTTAAATTTAATTTAACGACTTCTATAATTTCCAAGCGTATTTAAATTTAACTTTACGACGGTTTCGTATTTATCTGGTTCCTTAGCGATAGCAGCGAAACTAGTGGCAGAAATTTTTCCCGTATCAAACTGTCCCATAATAAAACACACAGTCTATCTGGCATGTAGTAGAATTAACTTAGTTCAGCTTACAAAAATATTAATGGGTCAAACTGTCCCATAATAAAACACACAGTCTATCTGGCATGTAGTAGAATTAACTTAGTTCAGCTTACAAAAATATTAATGGGTCAAACTGTCCCATAATAAAACACACAGTCTATCTGGCATGTAGTAGAATTAACTTAGTTCAGCTTACAAAATTATTAATGGGTCAAACTGTCCCATAATAAAACACACAGTCTATCTGGCATGTAGTAGAATTAACTTAGTTCAGCTTACAAAAATATTAATGGGTCAAACTGTCCCATAATAAAACACACAGTCTATCTGGCATGTAGTAGAATTAACTTAGTTCAGCTTACAAAAATATTAATGGGTCAAACTGTCCCATAATAAAACA
>PNEQ01002095.1:96887-112911 GCA_003012365.1 Medauroidea extradentata | reverse complement strand
GCCTCCCCTGTCCATTCTTCGTCACGCCTCCCCTGTCCATTCTTCGTCACGCCTCCCCTGTCCACGCTTCGTCATGCATCCCTAGCCTCTTTGCGTGTTTCCTACTCTCCTCTGCCATGCTTGCCCTGCATGTAAAATAAGATACTGAATTTGAGTGTGTACATAATTGGGGCGCTAAATATGGCACTTAATACATTACTGGCAGTGTAATACGTTCATAATACCAAGCTAGCAGTTAGCCATGGACCACCCATTTAGGCTATGAAGTCTTCATCCCAATTGCCCAAGCCTTCAGCCCTGCTATCAAGTGGCTCGACATGCAGTCATGAGCGAGCGACCAGCCACCCACCCCTGTCATGTGGCATGTGCCTGGGGGGGGGGGGGGAAATTAGGCAAAATGGCTGCTGTCATGAGGGCACTTTGCCTAGCTGTGTCAGGTTTAAAGTGAATGCCAGCCACACTCCGCAACTTGCCAGGATGAAAAATGCCCTGGTGTCACTTGTCCCCAAAGTCTATAACAGGGATGGCTCACTTCATACACGGAAGAAAAGAATAGACGTGCAATCTTTTGACCATATACCACACCGTTGTAGATGCGATTGGTGTTGGATCAGGTGCTGTGCACATATGATGGGCTGTGGATCAGGTGCTGTGCACATGCGCTGCAACAGCTACCATCTCACTGTCAGGAAGCAAAATAATTTTTATCCTTAGCGATCAGCATACTTGAACTTTGTCACCAAACAGCAGGGACGAGCCAGGGTACAGTCAGGTCTTCACTCCATTTGTGTTTTACCCCGCAATAGCAACTATAATGAGCACAAAAAGAAATTAATAGAACGGAAAATAGGGACGGTAAATAAAAAGTGCTCCATTCAATATAGTGGTACTTTAACCGTCCTTGCCTCGGCCGGTGCACACTACAATTACGACCGACGGAAAGCATAATAGCAGAAAAACATAATAGAAGAATCAAAACGGCGGCATGATTATAATTATTAAGACGTGTTACAGAACCCTTGGGTGCCCATCACATATACCTCCAGCATCCCACCAACTGTAAGAGCATCAGAGCCAGTCATCACTCTCTCCCACTGACACAACAGCAACTGGGCACAACTTTAAAAAACACTCACCGTCGAGCACCCCCACCAGCGCGGACCAGGCGCACTACACTCCTGACGTCACAAGTGCCGGCCTTTCCGCGGGACACACACAGCCAAGCACCACAAAATATCTCCTTCCATCACTATTGCCAACTTGGAAACTAAAAAAAAAGTGCGAGCATAACCATCTTCAAATGTGGTGCCACACAGGAAATGTGGTTACTACCAGATTTCACTAGATGGGAATAGGACTACACGCCTAAGCTATCCCAGCTTAACTGCAGTATCAGTATCTGACTAGTCCTGTGAACCTTATAGAGGTAGATGTTGGTGAAAGGCAATTACCGGCACAGATTTGGGTCAACTTAATCCGGAAGTTTCAGATATCCTTGGTTTCCAGCGTGTAACATCATTTGACACAAGAACGTGAGGCTAGAGAATACACAGAGTCTTGGAGACAGATGGTGGACTGGTAATTGGAAGAAGGGTGAGACACGCCACAACAGATAAGAAATTAAATGTTAATTTCACTGCTAAACAAAAATCTGTGTACGTAACACAGTGCCATGTCACCTGGTAAAAAATTCCAAAATAAATTTCAGAGCTTCTTATACAGTTTGCAAAACACCGGTTCTACACACCTTATTGTTACAAGCTGCCAAATTTTCATCCTTTAAGTTTGTATTTGAGATGTTTAACTACAGTAATTGATTTTTGGTTACCATTAGCATTAAAAGCTGATTGTTAGTTGAAAAATATTTAAATCCCAACAAAAATATAATAAATCCCAAAGAAGATAGAATGCTGCTGTAAATTTGTATTTAAAAAATGTGTGTGTGCACATGCTTGCGTGTGTTACTATGGTTCTAACGTACATATTAAGGGTTCAGGTTGGAATCCCGAGCAGTTCAAATGTGATTCTACGTTTATTCGACGTAGCATACATAAAATAATACCAGTACATGGAGAGCAAGTGGGGACTTTCTCAATGCAGTGTTGCCACATTGTGCATGTAAAATATAATATATTTTGTCTTTAACGTATTTGTCTCCAATTCATCCCAGGATACACACGGTGTGCTTATTATGTTTATTATGTGTTTCTTTCTGGGCTTCCTGTTTGTATGTGTGTGTTTATGCATGTGTGTTTGTATGTGTGTTTGTGCACACGTGCATGTGTGTTTGTGTGTGTTTGTGCACACGTACATGTGTGTTTGTGTGTGTGAGAATGTGTGTGCATGTGTGTAGGTGTGTATGTGTGTATGCTTTTCAATTTCTAATACATTCGTTACGTACATGTTTGAATTTTGCACTTTGATCCTAGCACTATGAATTGAGAAACATAACAGTTAAATTTTTCAACACTCTATCTGCTCTTTTTGTAGATGGGTGATGCTGAAGAATGTTCACTTAGCTCCACAATGGTTGGTACAACTGGAAAAGAAGCTTCACAGTCTCCAGCCTCATGCAGCATTCCGTCTGTTCCTCACCATGGAAATAAACCCCAAGGTTCCTGTGAATTTGCTTCGAGCAGGGCGAATATTTGTGTTTGAACCACCACCTGGCATAAGAGCAAACTTGCTACGTACTTTTAGTACTGTAAGTACCTGTCACAGATATTCTTTCTAAGTACTGGTTATCAAAATGTGTGTGTTTTTGAAGTACAGAACTAGTAGGCATTGTAGTATTGGTACTAGTTTACAGATTATGGAACTATGGTACAACTATCTTTTATTATCTAGTTTTCTTTAATTTTTGTCACGTAAAACTAATTTCCAATATTGAGGTATTACATACATGGCACTAGTATTCAATACTGACGAACATTTCTCTAAAAGAATATCTTTGTGGTTATTTTGAGCACTGTATGTATTAGGTAATGTTACCTTTAGTCAGGTATATTGTACTACTTTGGTTTAAAAAGTTGTGAAAAATCACTGCATGTTGAAGTGTGATAAGACATAAACTTGCATTATACAATTACATATGGTTTACTAGCAAATTGTTTCCGGATTATAAATCACTGAAAAATTGTAAATTAATGAGAAGCCTAGTCAATATTTCAAATATTGCAATTTGTTTAGCCTTTCGTGTATTTTTTTTCCAAGCATGAATATTATAACAATCTCCTTTGTGGGACCTACTTGGGGAATACCCAGGGGCGTCATTTGGGGCTACAGGGGGGGGGAATGCCCCCCCCCTGGATTTGGAATTTTTGTACATAAATATATTTTTTGTATTTTTAAGTGTAAATAATGCTAACTTAATTACATAAAACTGAAGTTTTATTATTAAAGTATCTAATTTATACATGCTTAATTAATAAAAAAATGCAACAAGGTCACTGTCGTCAGAAAACAAAATCTTGCCCCCCCCCTCCCCTGGAAAAACCTGAAATGACGCCCCTGGGAATACCACTGCCACAGGCAACTTTTTTTCATAGTAGAAATTTTGAATCTGTCCTCAACACCTTCACTGCTTGTCTGTTCGACCCAGATTATATTATGTAAGCTGAAACAGTGAAGTTATTTTTTCATCTTTCATATTGATTTATAATTTTAAAATCTTCAGCTTTGTTAGATACAAAATACAAGTTATCCACTTGCCCTTATGAGCTTTACCAGCAAGAAATATTTTCCTTTTTCTATGAATCTTTTTTTATCAGTTCATTACCGATTTTCAGAGAGTGTGTTTCGTGACCCACAAGTGTTGAATTCAACTTGTGGAAAAATATAAATTATCACCTACTTTGCCATCCTGATGAGAGGCTGAGAGGTCATTTTGGCCAATCTGTAGTGCAGTGTTTTTGATAGAGTTTGCTGTTTTATTTGTTGGCTTCCGTAATGTCTTTCTCTAGCTGCTTTCTAAACAACAGGCTGGATTGTATATTTCCAATTTTTTTTAAAAGAAATATGCTATGTAATTAACGGCCAGAAATTGCATCTTTTCATTAATTTCCTAAATAGCATGAACAGTGATGTGTTGTGGTCTGTTTAATGTGCAACTATGCATCTTAATCCCTTTAACTTTATCTAGTAAAATAATTAAAAATAACTTCAAGGTATGCCTTTATATTTTAAAAATTGATCATTCCAATTAGAAACATTAGTTTGTAGCCCCTCAAAATGACAGAAAGAGAAAATCTTTTCAGACTGCTATATCTGGATAAATATAGCCTGTTCATTATAAACTGAGCACACAGAAGAACTTGTAATTAATTAAAAATATGTTTCATTTGGTCAACAGATGTTAACTTTTGAGTGTGTTGAAACTTTTACACTAGTTTTAGCTACACGATAGTTTTCATGTTAAAATTAGTAAAGATGGCTGCAAAACGGTTGAGAGAAAACTTTATGCAGTGATCACTTTATCACGAATGACCTATACCAACCAGAGTCATGAAACAAACAGAGAAACATTTGTTTGAGTTGACAACATAATTTACAGTAGAATCCAATACGTACAGTGAAAACACAGAGAGCCCTCAATTAAATGCCGTGGACATTAGGACAATATTATTCTCTTCATGTTCCCTCCAGTCTTGCTTGAATGGCTTACATTTTTTATTGCCTCCAGTGGATACACGACTCTAGGATTGCTCTTTATAAAAACACATAGTAAGTTTTGATTTATAATATACAACATATTGAGGATTTTTTCTTTATTCACTGAAACATCCTCTATTCTTAATCTGTAGTTACTGTATTAATAGCTTAATGATCTTTAAAAAATGTGATTTATTTTAGGTACCAGCTTCTCGCATGATGAAGGCTCCAACTGAGCGAGCAAGGTTGTACTTCCTCCTAGCATGGTTCCATGCTATAGTACAGGAGAGGCTGCGTTATGTGCCATTGGGTTGGGCCAAGTATTATGAGTTCAACGAGTCTGATCTGCGAGTGGCTTGTGATACTCTTGATACATGGATTGAAGCCACAGCTATGGTAAATATTCCTATTAACCTTCACATAATTTTATTTTAGCTTAATATATTGTCTCCAGTGGTTTGTTTGCATTATCGGTATGTATTATTGATCTTTTTCAACCTCTGTAAAACAAAATTCCCATAACAAATTTTCCTGCTTAGTTTATATGTGGTACAAGTTAAAAAATTAGTTGATCAGTCCCTTCATATACATTTTTATTACATTCTATTGTACTGTATAAGTTTTAGTGCTGAAGTTGTGTAATACAGTGGAGTCCTGCAACTATGACAGTGTTATCTATCCCCGTTAAATAAAATTAATGATTTGCATAAGATTATTTAAAAATGTGTTCCTTATGGTGCAGCAATATAAACTGTTAGTGGTACCCAAGTATCAGTAAGCTGTTGCTATAAAAAAAGTGAACAAACTCAAAAAATTACACTTATAAATTTGTGGCGTGCGCTTGGTGAGTTACGCAATGCGCAACACCAAAACGAATCATCAATATTGTGACTTGCTTCACCCCTTCCCCCAACCATCCCACCTCTCGTAATTTATTTTCTCCTTTCATGTACCTGTGCACTCACAATGATACATTCACTTAACGCACACATGCACTTACGCACACATGGCAGTCACTCATTCATGCACTTCTACACTCTTACACTCATGTACATGCATACACAATCCTTCTCCCTTGCCTATCTATGAATAGCTTGCTCATTGTGATTAGCAGCAAGGCCAGCGAATGTGAAGACCCATTACTGTCTTTGTAGTTTTGTTTCTCGTGACTGTTCTGTGGGTGGACATTGTTGTTTATTGTTAGGGTTGAGTTTGATTTTTTTAGATATTGCTCATGGCTACAGTATTTTAATTAGGTTGATTTTTTGGCACGTTTTTGATTTTCTGCTTTGGATTACATTTGAAACTTTTCGGATTGATTATCGAAAAACTTTGTATACAATTTTATTGGGTTGCAATTTTATTTATAGTTTGATTCTCGGCTTTGTGCTTGATGAATCTCTTACATTAACTGGTAACAACTTGAACTCCTGATTAGACAAGGTCAATGGAATCTAGTGGAAAATGCAAACACTTGTGGAGAAATTAAATGACAAAAAACTGAAGGCAAAATCAGATATTGCTTGGTGGCACATACTCCAAACCCTGAGGAGTTTTAGTTATGCTTGCTGAGATACAGTTAGTCTCAAAGATGTCTATTTTTAAAGTAATTGTTTATATAATTCAGTTCATTTTTCGAGCTATATGTTATTGAAAGCAGAAAAAAGTATCAGAGCCATCTAAAAGCCAAAGGATCAATGGTACAAGGGAATAATTTGCGGGGGGAAGCGTCTGACGGTGGTGTAGCTACCGCAGATAACAAAAGCGTGCTTCACAAGGTCGATGAAACTCGCCGCAAGCCTACTTCACACAATGTTGGCGAACCTGTTTCTTTTGGTAAAAATCACAGTTTTTAATTAAAACGTTTGCAATTTTTTTATAACAAGAGTTCTCCCTGTTACAGGATTCTGCTGTATATAGGCACTGTTCAGGTTGCACATTTAAAAAAATTTGAAAAAAGTAGGCTGTGGCCTACCTTCAGGATATTTGTTACATTTTTTCTTTTCCAAACATATAAGAAAGTAAAAAAAAATAAATAAATAGGGATAAGGTCCATTTATAAAAATATCTTTGCACTTGAACAATTTAATAAATTAATTGTGTAATATCTACCCTGACAAAACTAATTTTGTAACATTTTCATCATGCTTATATGTAAGACTGCTGTAGAATCCTGGATTTTTCTCCTTAACGCTTACACTCTTTACTATAACATGTTCTCACTGTATTACAATTCTGCAAATTGTTTCTTGACACATAATTTCCCTGCTGTTTGTTTCCTACCCCTCTATTGTCGTGCCTATTTGACATTAGTAACTTTGTAAACTCTCGCGCAGTTACTGGAAAACCTTAAGGGCGCCGTTCACCTGTTTTTAACGTCTTTATTTATTTTTATATTGTTACCAGATATTTTCTTCTTATTTTATACATAAATTGTGATTAAATCTTCCTCTTAGGAAATTTTTGTATCTCTCATAGTTTTAGCGTAATGAGTCGTAAACGTCAAAATTTGGACTTAACGGTTTTAAGTACGCCACTAACGCCAACTGATTTTCCAAACTGAAAAAAATTCACACTATATAACAATGTTGTAGGCTATGATTTGACGTATATAAAAAAAAAATTTTGTTTTGTATTTTTAAAAAATTTTTGATATTTTTTTAATTTTCATTTCAAAATTCAGCATTTTCTATTAAATACAAAAGTATTTATTTTTGTTTTTATGTGATATGTCAAATCATAGCCTACAACATTGTTATAACACTGTGAATTTTGTTGGTTTGGTTTGTCAGTTCGTTTTAGTGGCGTACTTAAAACCATAAAGTCCAAATTTTGACAATTACGACTCATTACGCTAAAACTATGAGAGATACAGAAGCTTCCTAAGAGGAAGATTTTATCACAATTTATGTCTAAAATAAGAAAAAAAATATCTGGTTCAAATATAGAAATAAATAAAGACGTTGAAAACTGAGGTGAACCGCACCCTTAACACTCACAGTCCACTTAAATTCACTGAGTCATAATCGCAAACACATGCAGTATTCCTAGACATTGAGTTATTTGGTCATAATGGCACCATCCACACCTTTGCTTCTGTGCACATAAGGCCCACCAATATCCTTCAGTATCTCCATTTCGACAGCTATCACCTGCACCACGTCAAGAAATCACTACCATACAGCCTCACCACCAGAGCCAAAGCATATTCTCCATTTATAGTGACCTCAACAAACATTGTGAACAAATAGCCAAAGTCTTCATGAACAGGGGTTACCCTGAAAACCATAACAAAATACATTAGGCCATTTCAAACACAGAGACTGCACTCTTCTTCGGACGGAACGCACCACAAGGTAAGTAGAATAGTCTGCCATGGTTCAGACTCTGCCCCTGTTAAAACAAAACCTTGGACCATTCTGCTGCTCTGTTCCACACTGTGTGATAAAAAAATTGTATGAAGGAATATTGCAGTACACCCAGGTATTTCTCGGAAATTAAGACTTTTTAAAGTCCATAATCAATGATGAAACCATATTACATGTTGGAAACATTCTTTACCTTTATATCAAAGTTACAACACGAAATTGGTGTCATTACGGGAATAAAAATTTTTCCCTGAATTTTTTACAAAAACTTGATGCTGTGTGCACATGCCAAAATACAGTATTCCATTCTCTGTTTTTTTTTTTTTTAATTTTTTTTAATGAGTAGCAGCGTTATATTTTTCTCCCCTACTTTTAAGTATAAAATTAAGTATTTTGGCAGCTAGGACAGCAACCCAACAAAGACAAATTTCTCGAAAATCGTGGCTCGTCATAGTAGTGAGTATCTACTTCTTTTAATATTGAAGCTGTCTGTATGCAAGTAAAATGTTGGCGTTATACACAGTATTTTTGACTTGTATGTTGGTTCTCATTTTCAGTTCCCTGCAGATCTTAATAAAATTATGTATATAAGGAGGTGACTTTCTTAAATACACTATAAATAAAAAATAAAAAATATCTTGTGCAAAATCAGGGAATGCATTACTGATTATTTTAAATACAGGATTCCACTAAATTATTGTTTCAGGATTATTCAGTACTGTAGCATCCTTCATTTACTTTTGTGACTCTTTTTTGCAAAGTGTTTTGTATCATGGTACCACAGGTGATATTTGAGTGTGTGTGTCGAACAGAGCAAAGTATGCTTAATAGGTTGTTTCCATAGTGCTAGTTTTTGCAAAATTCCTGAGGCTTTGATTTTAGTTCGGTGGCATTTGTCTTTGTAATTTTTAGTCATTAGGTTATGTCTGTAACTTCTTTTTTAAATTTAAGTTTACCATTAAGTTTGTGCTGTGTTCCAGGGGCGTACTAACCTTCCACCAGAAAAAGTACCTTGGGACGCTCTGGTAACTCTGTTATCACAGTGCATTTATGGTGGGAAGATTGACAATGATTTTGACCAGCGACTACTCAAGTCTTTCCTCGGAAAGTTGTTTACACCACGTAGCTTCGAGGGTGATTTTGCCCTCGTGGCCAACGTGGACAGTGGTGGTCAGAGACACATTACGATGCCAGATGGCAACCGTAGGGACCATTTCCTACACTGGATAGAGTCGCTAGCAGATAGGCAAACACCATCTTGGCTTGGTCTGCCCAACAACGCAGAGAAGGTTCTGCTCACAACAAGAGGTATATTTACATCTGTGAATCTCTTTTCAGAATACATAATACCAATTTATTTGAGGCTACTAGTGGTAACAGTTTTTATTATCTTATTTAATGTGTTTTGGTCCTTGGGGGAGAGTGAAGAGAAGACGAGAGATGAAGAGCAATGTGCAAAAGGGTGATAGCATTAAACCTAAGTCATTTAAATAATGTATAAAAACTTATACATAAAATATACAAAATTTCAATTAACTTTTTACAGGAACTGATCTTGTGAGTAAACTTCTCAAAATGCAGCAACTTGAAGATGATGATGAGCTAGCATATGCTGTAGAGGAAGGAGTTGACAAGCCTCATGAAGAAGAAAGAGATGGACGTCCATCATGGATGAAAACTCTGAATAATTCTGCTTCAACATGGCTGCAGCTGCTACCAAAATCATTACAGGTACTTGAATGATGTATAATGTTTATCCCCAATGTATTTCTAATTTTAATTGAAAGTGTGAACTAATATTAGTGTTAAATTGTTTCAGACTTTGAAGAGAACAGTAGAGAATATCAAAGATCCTTTGTATCGTTACTTTGAGCGAGAAGTGAATTCTGGAGCCAAGCTGCTGCAAGATGTTATTCATGATCTGGAAGATGTGGTGCTAATTTGCCGGGTAATACTCAATTTATGTACTCTGTTGTCATTAATTTGGCTATTATTTTTAACTGTGCGATGCTAGTTAAATTGTGGGTTAAAGTATGAATAACGGTTTTTGTGATCAGGAAATCACTATGAAGCGGTTTTTCCTTTATTTTCCAAAAATAAAGCCTCAAAATTGTGGTGGTGGTACAGTGGTAGCCAGACAGAACTTGACCCCTTTCAACACACCTAATGTCTTGATGTGGTTGTTGACTGCGATAAGATATTAGGAGTGTAAGAGTAGTTTCTTTTGAGGTCAAGTCAAGCTGAGTAGTAAGAAAGAGTTCAGTATTTAGGAGTGGAGTAGCTAACATTAATTTTCTTGCAGGCATATTTTTTAACATAAGAAAACAGCTCTAGTGAAAGCACAAAAGCTAACAGCTGGAATTAATCATGTTTTATCATTAACTCAGTGCCATATGAGATAAAATAACAAACTGCAAAGATACAGTGTTACGTTGACCATGTATTATAATTTACAAGTATCACTAGTACACCTGGAATGTTCCTGACACTGGCACTGCTTTGGTAGGCTGTGCATGACAGCTGAGTATTTCTTACACTATTACCAGAGAAACATTGAAAACATACACAGTATCTTAATATACTAACCAGTATTGCAGAGCGAAGAATAACTGCCTGTTGCTGCTACCCCAGAATCTTATCTCTTGCTGCCAGTTCACAGCATTATGCTATCTCAATAGTAACACAAAACTGGTCTCAATTTTTGTCAGCCGTCTAATTTTATGTAGGCAATATACTAACGGGAAGTAAATAGATCTAACCTGCAAACTTCATCACACTTAAGAAAATATCAGTGTTTGTTATTATTTTGGAGTCCGTTGTATTAGTTATGAAGTCCAAGAATTTACCGTTCTTGCTTTGCAAGTGTTATTGTGTTAACCTACATCTGCATGAGAAATAATTAAAAAAAAAAAATTAAACATGTTGCTGTAACCTTCACGTTAAGTTATTTATTTTTAGGGACTTCGTGACCTCACTTTAAAATACACCCTGAGTTGTTTAGATTGTAAAACCTCCAGTTTGGGACATGGCCCAACAACACAGACCATCCACAGGACATAGTGATAGCTGTCAGCCAAGCATGCCATCCCTGCTCCCTCTTTCTACATGTGTAGAAAATAATAAGAGAGGGAGCTGCAACATTGAGGAGCTATTAGCACACAATAGAGACAAGCCAAATTTTCCAGTTGTAAACATTATCCTTCCTTTTATGGCATAATATTTTCTTCCTCCCATTCTCCAAAGACAATGAAGTACGTACTTGAATTCTTATAACTTCAAAATTTGACATCAGTCAAGTAATAAAAACTCTGTTCTACTTGAATTTCAGGGTACTCTTGCACCCCTAGTATTTACTGTATTTTTTTTATGTATCACCCGCCCCCATATAAGACCTGCATCCCACTTTCAACATATTTCAAGGAAAAATAATTTTTTCACTGTACAGTTCCAATTGAATTGCCTTTTTGTTCAAAAACATAATTGAATATCATTGAAGTATTACATGAATAACATTTAATTATTACTGAATTAAATATGTGGCCAAAGTCATAAGAATTAATTTACACGCCAAATGTATAAACAGTGCTCGTATCTTCGATGTGTTGAAAGAAGCGATGGTACAAGATAAAGGCTGGCAGGCGCCTTGCTGCAGGCAGACGAATGCTGTACAGCGGCAGCAATGTGTACCACACACTGTCTGCAGTTGTCAGTACTTGGAGAGCGTGCTTTATTGTGGGGCTTTCTGGTGGAGCAATGAATAACTATCTCAGTCTTGGTTCTCTGCGGTGCCACACGCCACACTGTGAGTGCTTAGATGCTCATTGGACTGGGCGAATGAGACAAAAGATCTAGATGCACGCTTGCTTAGCGCCGCTCAGCATGGCACGCTGCAAGCTCTTCTTTTTTCTTTGCTGACGGTAATGCTGACGCGTATTTACCACTTACAGGATACAATCTGATGTTGAAGTGTTTCAGACTTATATTTCCGTTGTAATAAATCCTTCCAGCAACCTGTAACGTACGATAAACCCAACTTTTCCAGGCCCTATTTGTCAAGAAAACTTAATTTTCATATGTGACTCGTGCCCCGAAATTTCAATTTTGTTTTTGAGAAAAAATGTGGCTAAATACAGTACTGTATTTGCAAAATTCTCATGGCCTTTTTCTTGTTGACCCTGAGAAACATGGTGAAAACATGCAAAGAATATGGGTGTGAGTTGATGTTTTAATAAAGCCTACCGACTGTCGCGACAGTGGCTGAATTGTGTGCGTATATGATGAGTACTTACCGAATAAGTGCATGGTATAAGAAGGATGTACAATGGCAATATAAGAGAGGACAGACTTGAGTAGGATTTATCAAACACACTGGTTGACTGGCCTTAACTAAAATCTGATGTACAAAACAAAATGTTTTTTTTTTATTATTTTTAATTCTTCCCTACACACAACTGTCGAATATCACCTGCTGGTGTGTCACGTTTCTCATTTGTTGTTATTATTATTAGTATAGAGGTCTGGAATAGCTCATCACTGTCCTGCTCTGGTACTATTTACTGCTTTTGCTTCACCTTTTCCCTTGCACTACCAGACTGAATGTCCACACAAAGAAATTTTGTGCAAGTAAATCCTCAGTAGAGTAGTGTATGTGGGGAGTATTTTAAGTTGACAACAGCTACAACTCTGGATAGAGGATTAGAGGGAGAGAAGTACACTTGTGTAAGAGATGTAAATATGGGAAGTTCATTAAGCCATGTTATTGGGAAAAGGAGGGATGCTGTCTACCAGCATGTGTGATTAAAAATATAGTAGTTTAGTTGTCTTAATGTGTGCTGTATGACTATTTTTTGCGTTGAACATAATTTGGTTACATGACATGAATATAAATTACTACAGCATGATTAATAAATATCTTGAATTTGGTGTACTTACACTTTGAGGGTATTTCTCTTTAAATTACACATGTTGAATTACTTATAATTTATTTATATAATTATGTTTACATAATGTACTACACTGCGTATATTTGTGTCCTTTATTGCAACATATTTACACTGTATTTGAAAAGACAAAAATTTTTTTAAATATTTGAAACATTGCTGAAAAATTAAACAAAAGAAACTGGAAGTTCACATATACCTGTATGTGATGTACAGTAGAACCCTTTTATAATGTTTCTCAAGGGACCAAAATAAAATTTACATTATAAATGAGAAAACATTATAACAAGGGTAATTTCCTATTAAAAATCAGTTTTAGGGACCAAATGCAGGCAGCATTATAACCAGGAAAACGTTATAAGTGGGAACACTATAAGATGGTTCTACTGTAATTATGGCTGATGCTAATAATGAAGCCAGCAGACTTAAAGAGCATTACGGTACTGTATATATTTTGCTATAACCTGTTGTGTCTGATTTAAAAAAAAACTATAATTTCTGGCGTTACCCAAAGACATTTACGTACAAAACAAAATGCTGCTAAGCAAGTTACTCACATGTACCTATGTATAGGCTGTTCACTATAAACCGAACACTCAGAAGAACTTGTAATTAATTATAAATATGTTTTATTATGTCAGTATATGCTAACTTTTGAGTGTGTTGAAACGTTTGCACTGGTTTTTAGTCATATGGAAGTTTTCATATTAAAAATAGTAAAGATAACTGCAAAACAGCTGAAGGAAAACTTTATGCAGTGTTCACTTTATCGTGAATGGCCTTTACACTTGTATTGGCAGAGGAAAATAAACATTCCAGATGACTTCTTTCAGTTCATACACACAAAACACTATTTCTTATCAATGTTTTACAAAAGCACTCCAATAATTATTGATTTCATGCTAGCAGCCACAGTGGCATTTTGACAGAAAGTAACTTTTGAAAATGATTGGGTTGGTTCGGCTAACCACGAGTTACTGTTTGTGCTATGCAAAGTTGGGAAAGTTAACCAAAATATCTAACTAATTAAAGTTGAAGTTAATGCCTTACAATATTAACTGATAAAAGTTAATGTTAAAAGAAAACTTAACTGATTATAGTTCAAAGTTAGTGTGTCCCAACATATTTGTATGGAGAAAAATAAAATGTTAGACATGCATTCGTTATTTTAACACCTTGAAAACCATTAAAAAAAATTGCTGTTTCATTCAGTTTCTGAAAAATGAAATAAATTCCCGGCCAATGTGACATAGTAAAAGTTAGAAATAAAAACCATTCAAATAACAAGTTAAAGTAATGTCTACAAACTCTATGAGCTGCACCAGGCCAACAAGTTAAATCATACTCTTCTTATGTTCCTTCGTTTCCGAGTAAAAAAATTGTTCGCTTTGTTATCGAACTGCTGGTCGAGACAATTGCGACTGTTGCGCCACCTACTGTACCTCGTTCGTTTGACTCTGCTTGCATCGTGTAGCTAATGCTTGGTGTCATTTGTGTAGTGTTCGGTGTATAAACCTAAAATGCTATTTTTGATGTTAATATTGTGTGTCTAGTTTGGACGCTGAAGCCATCCCGTTATTTTCTAGTGCATTCATCGGTTTGCAGAAACCAACTCGTTTCTTTTAATCGCTAGCCAATAAATTTAACGATTAAAAGTTTAAAATGGGCTAATTTTGAAAGTAACTATTAAGTTAGAGTTATCCGAATTATTAACTATTAACTTTAATCGTTAGTTTTTTAAATTGTTAATCCCAAGTCTGGTGCTATGTAGTAAAAACATGTGGCTATAAATGTATTGTTCGCTGTTTCCACAACTACGGTACCCTCTCTCTACTTTATTGTTAACAACACAATACTTTTGATAAAATGACAGTATATGTACCGTGCGATACTGAAGATCTTATTTCATTTGCTTCATTACGCCGGAGCGGAAATTTGTGCAACAATTAAAACGGTACATAGAAAATCTGTAAAAAATCTTAACTACTTCCTTGAAACAGTAATTCCTCGTGATTTCCATACAAATTATGGGAAATATGTGAACATTGACAGGTCTGGTATGTGCTCATATTTGTGTGCATGCATTTTTTGTTTGCATGTGCATGTCTTTTAGTGTATGTGACTATTTTATTAGAATGTCAAATGCAAATTCTGCACTACACAGTGTTCTGTAGTCATAAAGGACGCTGTCTATTGCGAGCTTTGGCATGAACAAGGATAGGGATGTGCATGTAAAATTAAATGTGGTGATGCTCAATCTTTTTTTAATGTGAAAAAAATTTTAAGATTAAGTTTTTATAATTTTTTTATACTGAAAATTTGTACATGTTTATCTGTTCATCACTTTCAGAGTATTTGAAAAAAAAAACCTTAAAAGATAATGTAGCAATTTGGGCCTCACCAAGATAAATAAAAAAAAAAAATGTACGTAGGTTTGACGGGTACTGAGCCCCACTGAATATAATTTTATGTCTGTATCCTTGCTTTATGTGGGGCTCTGAGGTAGTTAGCACTCATTAAGGGTGCTGCCTAATCCATAACTGTGGTGAGTGCTGATATAAGTAGAGACTGCTAATATAAGTATGTAGAGACAAGTGTTTTTGGTGAAAACATTTTCATGATTTCATCAATTTGAATCAGGTGATTTCCTTAACTGTTTTGATGTTTTTCATGTCATTTGGTTGTAAATTTTGCTAATTTTTGTAAAATATGGTGTGTCAGTAAATACATTTTCTCTCAGTTTTAAATTGTTGGATATAATAGAAAACATTCGAGAGTACCACATAATACAAGGGTAAAAAAAAACATGTTGAGTTGCTTAATCTAAAGAACCACCATTTCAAGTATACTGAGATACTCTTCAAACTAGTAGGGGTGGGCGAATATGAAAATTTCATTTCGAAGCGAATTCGAAGCGAATAGGTTGAAATATTCACGAATTCGAATCGAATATCGAATCGAATATCAAGCAAATTGAATTTTTTAACAAATATACAATGCAAAATAATTTACACTGTTAGGAACTTACCTTGAAGGCTAATTATAAATTGAGTAAAAAATGAGAGT
>PNEQ01002095.1:0-95887 GCA_003012365.1 Medauroidea extradentata | reverse complement strand
CTACCCAAAACGTGATAACTTGACATGAGAGCAGAGCATGCTTGCCTCTTTTATGTACTGTCTGACTCATGCTGAGAAGAAGGAAAGGCTCAAGAATGCAGCAGGGGGTGGCTACAAGCAGAGAACTGTATGGCCGGAACCACTACCCTGCCTTGCCTTCCCTTTCCTGAAAAAAAAAAAAAAAAAAACCAGTGCCGTCCTTTTTTATTCCTTTCCTTCCTTTCCTTGGAAAGATGGTTATCACGAGACATAAAAATTAACTTCTCATACGGCAAACAAAAAAAATAGGGTTTTAGCAGCGACAGTTACAGCAGAAAAAAGGTTTGGAGGGAGTAGAGAAAAAGAAAAGGAACTGTAGTAATGATGGAACCAGGCGGTGATTTTTCTCGTGGTAGGTTTTTTCCTATTTTCCATATAAAGTGTGCACCCCTGAATTTTTTTATCAGTTATGTTGGGATAAAAGTGTGCATTATACACGAGTAAATACTGTATATTTTTAGTATTGTCAATTAATTTTATTGTGAAATCTGAGCTGTTAAGATAATAGTCAATTTCTTTCTGTACGTAGAAGATTGATGGTAAGCTTACAGTAACTCTCGTGATTCTTGTAGGAACAAGACAGGAACGGAACCATGAAAAAGCAGATGTTTATAATGCTCGCTAAACAGATAAAAGATATAATGGTTATTCAATGTTTGATACAGGGAAGCAAAGGCCACTAGGCAACTAATTACGTCTTAAAATTAAATAGAAACATGTATGTAGAATCACAGAGTATCATGGAGGTTGACAGCTACACACACGAAAAGGACGACACATTTTGTGCAGAAGCGCGAATCGCTACATTTCGCCATGTATGGCTTCGTCGGGCTAAGAGAAGACACTGTACTGCAATATAGTGGACGGTAATTGGTTAACCTAGCGGCCAGGAAGTGAACTAGAGAGGTAGGCGGCAGATTTGAAAATGAATTGTGATTATTGTAGGTTGAGGCCAGGTTATGTATTGGTGGGCCAGTTCCCATCGCCTTAGTTCTGCATAGAACTAATACATACAAAATCCAGACAGCCACCTGGCCTCAACCTACGATAACCACAATTCATTTTCAAATCTGCCGCCTACCTCTCTAGTTGACTTCCTGGCTACTAGGTTAACCAATTATCGTCTGCCACATTGCAGTACAGTGTCTTCTCTTCGCCCGACAAAGCCATGCGTGGCGAAACGTAGCAATTCGCGTTTCCGCGCAAAATGTGTCATCCTTTTCGTGTGTGTAGCTGTCAACCTCCATGATACTCTGTGAGTACATGTTTCTATTTAATTTTATGATGGTTATTCAGGTATACATATTGATGTTGTCAACCTCAAGGTAGAAAAAGATTGTAACATTTTGCAGAGACTAGCTTTTTCAGGTCTCACATATTGTTTGTCTTGAAAACAATTTACAGCAATGAAGTTTTGGTGAAGTCCTCACATTTTTTGATTGTAGTGTTTAATGAAGTGTAGGTATGTCACTGACTGCTTATGTTTTCAGGGTGAGAAGAAACAAACAAATTACCACCGAAACATGCTCAGTGATCTTGTGAAAGGTATTTTGCCAACAAGTTGGACGCGATACACTGTACCGAGAGGCTGCACAGTTATCCAGTGGATCACTGATTTCAGCCAGCGTGTCAAACAGCTACAGGAAGTGTCCTTGTTAGTTTCACAAGGTGGCGCCAAAGAACTTAAGGTAATAATTGGCTGTACCTGTTTATTGTGTCCATTTATGTAATATGTTTTATATTGTGGTAGGATGTTAATGTTATCCCTTGCATCTTGTTTTATCAGACTCTCCATGTGTGGTTGGGTGGATTATTGAATCCTGAAGCATACATTACTGCTACACGGCAGTGTATAGCACAGGCAAACAGTTGGTCACTTGAGGAATTGGTCCTGGATGTTACTATTACTGACAGCAATGACAGCAAGCCACCAGCAGATGATTGTAGTTTTGGTGTTGTAGGTAAGTGTCATACAAATGTAGTGCTAGTATAGGGTACATTATTATATAATATTTTTCTGTAATAGTATGTCTTACATAATCTGGCAACATAATTTTGAAATACAGATCAGAACTTGATAAGAATGGGTTTGTTTGTGATGTTTGCATTGTAATTTTTTCTGATTGTTGTGGGTTATTTCATGAACTAAAATAAATGTGTGTTTTGGTTCCAACATTAAATTCTGTTCTTTTTATAGAATACTGTATAGAGCAATTGAACTTCATAATTATTTTTATTTAAAAAAAAAAAAAAAATTATAAATTTAACTCATTAGAACTGTATGTATAAAACTTTTTTTTTTTTACATTTTCTACTTGTTTTCTATTACTAATATGGCTCCATATTTTTAGCATGTGTAGTTTCTATGAACATTATAATATTTTCTTTTTTCTGTAAGGTCTCAAGTTGCAAGGTGCCCAGTGTCGCAACAACCAACTTCTGCTAACGTCCACCATCATGATGGATTTGCCAGTAACGTACCTTCGCTGGATAAGGTTTGTATTTGTGTCAAATTATTTTTAATTATTTTATAAACTGGTTGAATATAAGCTTACTCAGTTGTTGATATTAAATTCACTGCTGAGCAAAAAAGAAGAAAGAATTTAAGCATTCTCAACTGCAACACCCAGCTGATACAGAAAGATGTAGTCAATCGTTGAGGTGCATGGGCACAGGCAGACAGCTGCTATTCATGTGGTGTTTCCATGCTTACAGCATTGCAATGCATTTGAACTTATTGAGAATTGTAGATACATTATGAACTTCAAATGAAGAAATCTAGTCAAGTTTGTTTTCTTTAGTATGTAAGATTTTTTATTTACTTGTCACTACAGACATCTTGAATTCCTCTCAAATTTCTTCAATATTGTTAACACTCAAATTTAAAATTTTGTGTTCTATGTTTAAGAAATATGACTTTTAAGATGCATGTCTGATAATTTGTCAACAGTTAATGAAGAAATGATTTTACATGTACATACATATTATCTTTTTTTTACAGTTTGCATTGACACAGGTATTTCTTTTTGTACACACTGAAAGGTTCCTACATATTTCAATATTTTAACCCTGAAATATACTGTGCGATTTTGATATACTCATTTCAAATAAGGTTAAATAAGTTTGACAGCAACTTATGGGTAATAATTTGTAATATTTTGTTATCTGTGTCACTACACAAGGCAAACTTTCAGTACAAATGCTGAAATGGACATCTCAGGTTGCATTGTGCAACAAGTCGCAAAACACTGAAAATTAATGCCCATTAGTTGCTTTCAAATTTACCCAAACTTATATGAAACATTTCAACAGTGGGTATGTTAACTATGTCATATTAAAATTACAGCTATTAATTATGTAGTATTAAAATGTTGTACAGTATTGTGTTGAATTTTTTCCAGGATGGGCAGTGGCAGTGAAGCTTCACGTCTTGGCAAGCTCTCTCTTCCTGTGTATTTGAATTCTACTCGCACAGAGCTGTTGTTCACAGTAGACCTGAACATTGCACCTGGTCAGGATGCCCACAGTTTCTATGAACGAGGTGTTGCTGTTCTTACGTCTACAGCTCTCAACTAAATGTTTGGCACGAGATTTATTCACAGTACATTAATTGCTCTGTACAGTAAAATGTTTTAAAAACTATGTGTTTTTCCAGTGCAATTTATTAATTATTTTTAGTTATGGTTTTGATTATACAAGTTTGTTTCTATTTAAGTAAAGGAATATTACTATTTGACTTTATTTAATCCTTTATCACCTGTTTTCCTGAAAGATGTAGCAAACTGTCTGTGTGTTAAATTTGTTTTGTGTCATATTCAAAGAGACAAAATTTACTAAAAAAAAAAGTGAAACAGAGGTACTCATGTTTGAAGTTGTTATACAGTACACTTTTACTTAGGTAACAGTTACACCTTTGTGACCAGTCTTGTAAATTTCCTCAAGAAAACAACACACACTATCCCTTCCTAACCTGGGTGAACTGCTGGCATGCTGTCTTCTTTTTTATTGGAGGCAAGTTAAGCTTATTTTAACAGGGTCAGTTGATTCACTTGAATATTGGACTGAGGTGTAGTCAGTTTGTTTCTCTACTAGAACAGAGTGCCCACCAAACAAGACCATTCCTAGGAAGATTCAAAAAGTTGGAATCTGCAGAGTTATTAAAGCATTGCTACACCTTTTGATTTTCTGTTATATAATGCAGCGAGTTCAACTCTGCTTACATCTTGTGCATGCTCTGGCACTCATGTATTCAGTATGATTGTAGATAAGCGCTCTTCTGTGCATGTTACACGTCCAAGTCATCTGTGGTACCATGTAGGGGAATGAGGCAAGCACTAGTAATATTGCTGTGAGAAAGAAGGATGGAGGAGAGAGGGGCAGTAAGGGAATTGTATGGATACCAAAGATTCAAATCTAGAGGGAGGGGTGTTCAGTGGACGAGAGGAAGGGAGAGAACTGTCTGACCTTGGGTGGTTCACATTTTTACAACGACCACAGTTGAATTGGCCTTGTAATAGGTAGTAGGTACACAGGGCCCATTAGTTTGTGTGCTTAGTCTGTCTATCCGAAGCCCAAGTAGCTTGTGACCAGCCGCCACAACCAATACACTCTGTATTGTGCCCTTGGCAGGTATTACGGTGTAAAGCTCTGCTTGACAGCACATCTTGCCTGGACCAAGGCAACTTTCTCCCCATTTTTCATCCTGGCTGTGTCTTGAGGTGTTGGGTCATGTATTGCCATGTACTAAAAACATCAACCCCTACCTTGGTTGGCTGTCTGAAGGGTAGAATTTTTAACTGCGAAGCTCAACAGCATACATTAGTTGCAAGGGGGCAACAACGACCCTATTTGGATGCCTCAAATGAATTAGATCCTGTTAAGACTAGTTGAAAGGACAATAGGAGCCAACATGTGAGCGTGGATGGTCTGTGAAAATGGCACTGTAAGGCTTGTGTCCTACTCTTATAATGCTCTCTCTCAAAAAATACAGTCTGCAGATGACTACCCAATGATAGCAAATACGCTTTATTGCCATTACAAACGAGTGGAAAATACTGTATTTACCCATGTTCCATCTGCTCCCATGCAAGACCCACGCCCTACATTTTCAACATGCTTTCCAGATTTTTATACAGTTTGGCCTCTTTTTTTTTTTTTTTAATGTAATTAAAATTAAATATTCATTGATTCAAATACAGTACGTAGATAAATTCTTGAGAATGAAATGATGCGCCAAAAGTATAAATAAAACTTGGCACTACTTTAAGTACAATCGCTACTGGCGTGCTGCATAGTGTACAAACGCTCTGCAGCAGTAGCAGTGTATACTACACAATAGACTGTTCACAATAAAGTGAGCACTGCTTAAATTTTTCTTTCAGCCATTTTGCAATTGTCTTTAATATTTTTGACATGAAAACTTCCCTGGAACCAAAAACCAGTGTAAACTTTCTCCCATTCTCAAAACTTAACATATTATGGTGAAATAAAATAATGTTTTGAATTTTAAAAGTTCGTGAGTTAGCAGTTGTCTATGCCTAAAGAGTGTGTTATAGTGTGGTGCGTTCTGGTGGAGCAGTGAAACACTATCTCAGTCTTGGTTCCCTGTGCCGCCTCACGCCACATTGCGAGTGCCTGCTAAATGCTCACTCTCTGGCAGAGCAAGTGAGAGCTGATAGAAAATTATTTACAGTACGTAGGTGCATACTGTCTTGGTTGCAGTTCTGCATAGTCTGGCTTGCCGTCTGCCGTAAGCTCAGCACATCCCAGCTTACAAGCTATGATCTGTTATTAAAGTGTTTCAGACTTGTACAGTATTTCTATTATAATAAATCCTTCCAGCGCAGTCTGTAATGTATGTTAAACCTAATTTTTCCAAATCTTATTTATCCAAAAACCTTGATTTCTGTAAATGAGTTGCACCCTGAATTTTCTATTTTATTTTTTAGAAAAAATTTGCATATGGTATATGGTGAGCAAGGCTATGAATAAACTGTTACAGAACGTTTGTGGTGAGCATCAGTGAATTGCAAATGATTATTGAAAAATCTGTTGTGAAAGAGCTACGTATTAAGGAATTAGAACGTAAGATTGAAAAATCTGCAAAAATTTTATATTAGTATGTATTTAAAATAATTTACCGTACATGTTTCAATGAATTGTTCATTCTTTCATACAAATACTTCCAACCGTCACACATAGACTACTTGACTGGCCCAGTAACATAATTGTTGCGTTCTGAAGAAAAGTGCAAAGTACACTGCATTGTTAATTAAAAATTAAAGCCAAGCTCAGTAAGTGCACATTTATTTTTTTAAAAGTAGAACCCTTTTGAAACATCTCCTTTTGTAACATTTTCCTGGTTACAAGGTTTTCTTCATTTGGTCCCCAAAACTATTGTTCCCTTCAAAAGTGTTATAACAGGGTTCATGTGCAGTAAAATTTACAACTGTATACGTATGTGGTAATTCTCTCACAGTATTGCACACTTAACACTTCACCAGTAGGGCTAACTCTACCATGGCATCATGCTGAGCTGCTGAAAACTGGTTCTTTTCACAGTTAGTCACAGCTTCTGGGAAAGTGTGGTATATCTTGACTGCATTAACAACGGCACGAGTCACCTTGGCTGTGAGGGAGATTGCTTGTCCAATCACGTGGGCAGTTGCCTTTGCAATGCACCCAACTTTTTTGAATACATTATGCTTCTTGTGACAAGCTTTCAGTGCTTTACGAGCAGCGGTAATATCTCTCTCTGCAGACTGTGCAACTCCTAGAAGTGTTTGCACGTCATGCAGTGTAGAGTCCACCTGGGAGGTGACACATCCACCTATGGCCTTGGCTCGAGCATTTGTGTTGGCGGTCACGATGCTCTTGAGCCTGTTGATACACAAGCTCACATGGGAGCCTACAGGGCCAGCCTGCATCATAAAATTTCCAGCAAGTCATTTGACTAGTCACCCAGATTTATACTATACTATAGTATACTTATACTACAAATATATTATACAATACTATACATACATGTTATGACTGTCTTGCTATTACAGAAGGTAATTTTTATACGTAATGTGGGACAAGAAAACTATTCACTTTTATTAACCTTGTAAAAATACTATATTATATAACAATGGCTTCAGAAGCATTAACAGAGGTGACTCTTTTGTTGGGGATGATTGCCGCAGCTTATCTAAACTTAACAGTTTTTATGTATCTGGCTTCTGAGGTTTGTTTACAGTTTAATCATTTCCCTTGTCTGTTACTTCTACCATTATGTTATCTGTTCGTTCTACCAGTTCTGTTCCACATCTATTACTGCAGCATCGTCTGTGGCTTGACTGGTATACTCGTATAGTGATTGTTGCCTCTGAATTTTGCGAAAGTATGTATTTTTTACTAAAACATGTAGACAGGCATACACAAGAACTTAAAGAATTGTACTTGCAGGTAGGAGTACCTAAAATACAGATGGCCCTATTTCGCGGCATAGATGCATTTTGCTGGCCAAGCCAGCTTCCTTGGGCTGCGAATGATTGTATAATGCTGTATGGCAGGCAGTAAGCAGTGATTGGTAACTAGTACACCAGCGACCAAGGGGCGAACCAAGGTGTGGCTGAAACACATCTTCACTAATATCACCACCATTTTGAATGATGCAAGTCTATACACCCAGCCCAAACAAAGTTCGTATCTCCCTTCCTCCCCTACCACCCTCTCATCCTCTATAACAGTTCATTTCCTACGTACTTGCCTATGTATCAGACCCTTATCTTGTTTATACACTTTCCAACCACACCATCAGAAGATAAGATGTCTCGAGGACATAAGGATTTTCCAGCAGATGAAGGAGCCAAAACAGGCATCCTCAACAAGAGAGACTTCATCTCAGAAGCCGAAAAACAGCTGAATGACCATTCAACTTATCGCCTCTTCCAAGGAGACCGTACCTCCAAATTCTATAAACAAATAAACCAGTTTCTAACAATTCATGGCCCACTTCAAGGTCTCTCGTCCAAATCCATAAAGCTGCTGGCTCTGGAACCTGGCCACATCTCTCCTTTACCTACTGCCTAGATTCACAAACAGCAATGGCTACCCCCTAGGATGCCATGTTCATATCAGGATGTGGAAGCTTTACTGAGAGAATCTCTGCACTCGTAGAGGCCTTCCCACCACAAATACTGGATACGACAACTCCTATCCTACATTAGGGACACAAGCCACTTTCTAGAACGGATGAGGAACCTGGACACCACCCTACAACATGCCTACCTGGTGAAAATGTTTCCATGTACAGCAATATCCCACACTCATGTGAACTGTCTGCCTGAACCTGAAACCCCTCCAACAGCAAGCCATCCACAGCAGTCTTGGTAGAACTAGCCAGATTCACATTGACCAGCAATAATATTAGATTTCAAGACCAACACTTCCTGGAGATTTTAGAGGACGGTCATGGGCACCCACATGGCCCCCTCCTGTGCAGACTTATTCATGGGCAAGCTAGAACAAAACTTCCAAAGCTACCAGCCAATACAGCCATACTCATGAACCCAGTTCACTGACATATTCATGGTCTGGACTTCCACAGAGGAATGTAGCATTGATTTTCTCAACAATCGGAACTTTTACAGTGCTTTGAAATTCACCTGAAACTATTCAAACACACAGGCAATTTTTCTGGATATTTAGCTTTCCTTGCAAAATGGCAAAATTAAAACAACTGTCCACGTCACACCTTCTAACCATCTTCAATAACTCCATTTTGACAGCTACCACATATTTTTTTACAGGAAATCTCTCCCATATAGCCACGTAATCAGAGGCAAACACATATGTTCCACTGAAAGTGGTCTGAACACACAGTGTGACCAAATAGCCAGAGTATTTATCATCACTGATAACACTAAAATACACTTGGTGCAATGTTTTTCACACATGTCAATGAAAAATTGTACACCACTGTAAACATGGATAAGGAGGACAAAATGTAGCTGTTTTACTTTTAATGCAGCACCACTTATTACACTAAAATTAACTTGACACAATTTTTTTTTACAGTTTCCTTGTTTATTTTGTGACATATGATTGATACACTCGTTTTTCCGTACCTGCGGCCAACTTTAGCCACAGAGGTATTGTCTTTTAGTAAATGTAGCATTTTTTATGTTGTCAGTCAAACCATGAACTTTGCAATCTCTCTTCAGTTAAGAAGGATCGCTACAGTTTTTTTTTTTTTAAGGAGACATTACGCTGCCGGCCATGGACTCATGTATTGCACACAGTCCCGTGCCCTATGTTTTTGCGGTCGAAACGGGCGGGCGGCAAGCGACATAACAAGACAATGTAATTAAATACAAGTGTGTTGCATGGAAGCGGTTTGCAGGCAGGCAATACGGGAGATATCAAATAATTTTGTTATGGAAGTGTGCGGTGAGCGAGCGATAAGCAAGATGGATGTGAGTGAAGTACCGCAGCCACCTGGGCCTCTAGCCGTGCCCGCACACATTCAAAACAGCATTACTTCATTGCTGCTCCTGCCAGCACCGCCCTCTTACGTTGCACATTTTTCACATTGCGTAACGAAACAAATACTCTGACAACACGAGACTCTTGTACACCGCGAATGGCGCACTAACAATTCATACCACAAACTGTGCACAGTGCACATAAACAAATTCGTAAGAATTTTATGTTTATATTTTAAATTATTTTTCCCTCATTTTCCAACCACTGTTGGTGAAAGCTGCGGATACGAAGTCAGCGGATAATGACTGTACTTACTTTCTGCTTCTAGCAGAAGACGGGCGCGCTATGTGTTGGCCGTACTAAGCGCGACGAGGTGTGTTCCCAATCTGCCAGCGTGACTAGGGCATCTCGGTCGCTCCAGTGATTAGTTAGGGTAGGGCGTAAGCGGGATCGGGCTGAGGTTTCCTTTTCAAGAAACAATCGTAAGGAAAACAGGATGTCTGGGTATTGGTTCACTCTTCAGGGAATAACCCTTTCAAGGAGGGGGAGGGTGCCTAGGCTTGCTCAGGGAGGAGATTCAAGCCTTAGATTGGTGAAGGAAGTACAGGTCTACTTTTTACACCTGAGGGAGGGATCTTAAAATCTCATTAGTGGGTGGTGAAGATGGCCGGGCTGCAGGGGAGACTGTCTGCAGGAGCAGACGGGCCACCCAAATACCTGCTTGTTTTTCTGCACTGTAAAAAAATTATCTCTCGGTCACAAATAATTCCCTTCATGGGCAGACGTCTGTGTTGCCTCAAAGTAAATGCATGCAACCACTTAATAGGTTATTAGCACAAAGTTTACGTGGTTATTTGCTGTTTTATAAATATTTATGACCTTTAGAGTACATATTTGATTAAGCACGTGGCTTGCTGTTACAATATCTAGCGGCCTTTTAAAAAAGCCTCGTGACGACAATATAACATACACAGTTGAATATTAATATTAGACTAAGTGGTGTGTTGAACTGGTGCACCCTGAACTACCACCCAGCCCTGTTCTCAGCGTAGTCAACATACTCAGAGATTCCCATCCATGCAATAGCTCTCACTGCAGAACTTGTGCAATACATTAACCCTTCTTATAATTTCATAGCAGGCTCGCCAATCATTCATACCAAATTTAAGGCAACTACAGTTGTGGGACGCAGAACCTAATTTACCAATTACAGTGTATGTAGTGCAATGCTGAATACATTGGTCTTACTACAAACACAATGAGGTAGAATGAATGGTTACAGAGCCGATACCAAACAAGCAAAAGGCCAGTTTGAGCCTAAACTTTCAGGATAAACCAGTTGCTGCGCATGCAATCTTCCACAAACTTTCTTTTGATTCCTGTTATAACACTAGAGTGATGAGAGTCTTATCACCTTTAGACAATAGTGCGGAACTGAGACGATAGGTACTGACCCATCAGTATATATCAAATACAGTCTGTCACCAGGCCTCAACATATAACTTTCATTCAAATTTCCCGCCATACCCTAGTTCGCCCCTTGGCTGTTAGGTGAACTAGTTGCTGACGACAACTTAGAGCCTACCGTACTATAATATATAATCATTTGTGTCCTGAGGAAGCTGGCTCGGCCAGTGAAACATTGTACATATTACTTGGCTACTGATTGAAGTAAAATTCAGACGGAGATATACGTATACTTACTGAATCATGCTTGCTGGTAAGGGTGACACACACTGCAGTTTTGTGAGTGGTGGTTGGCAACTAGTACACATAGGGGCCGAGAAGTAAACTTGGGTGTAGCGGTAAATTTGAAAATGTTCTCGGGTAGTTGAGGCCGGTTGGTTGTCTGAATCTTGTGCTATACTCGTGCTAGTTCCCAGCACCTCAGTTCTGCTCTGTTTCAGGGTGGTAAAGCCCTCACCATTCTTTGTTGCCCTGCATGCACTGTTGTTTATAGATCAGATTTTGTGTAACACATTTGAAGTTGCCCCGAATAAGGTATGCGTGGTTGATGAGCCTGCTGTGTTAGGATGTGGAAGGTTTATGTACTGCATAATTTCTGGCACCATTGCCCGTTACAAGGCGCTAGGAACTAGCACAATGGTATGTTACCAAATCCAAGACAATATGGCCAGGTTTCGACTTACAGTCTGTCTTCCATAAGAATTCCAGTTTTTGACAGTTCTGAAGACTGTCCTGTGTACACATTGCTACAGAAAAATACTACTTATTTTGGTAAACTGCTTAGTTTGAGAGCCAGCCGAGTGTGTTTGTGCAAAAATGACTTGTGGCAAAGGAAAACACCGCTTATTTCATACGAGCAGCTATAAAAGTGAATGTGAACACAACTGTCAACAAGTGGAATTCTTAAATGAGCTGGACTATAACTCCCTGAGCACATTTTAAAATTTCCAGACGCACCCTAGTTCACTGCTTCGCTGTTTGGCATATTTGCTACTTACCACAGCTTACCAAATTGCTATGTGCCACCATTTGCTACCTGAAGAAGCTGGCCTAGTCAGAAAAATGTTGCTACCAGAAAAAAGTGTGTTGTTTATCTCTGTTCTTATGTAGTGTTCTATGCAAGTATGATTCTTTAACATTGGCATTCCGAGCATCACATTGTTGGGGTAGCTAAAGTCCCTTTCTCCTTGCGAGATTTCCAGAGCTCTTTATACATATAGTAAGGTCAGAGATATTTTTGAGGGGGCTAATAATTTTCTAAGCTTTGGCTAAGCCACCACCAGCTCCCCCTTAGCTACACAAATATTCTGTAAGTACTAGTACTTTTGTCACAATCACATTCAGTATTTGGTGACCTCGGACATGAAATATTTGTTCAGATAGGGGGAAATTATGCAAGGACTTACTTATATAGTGCCTACTTTATCATGTGTAGTCGTAAGTGCAGTTACATAGCTTACATTTTTAAATTACTGCATTATAAATGTTTTGCTATGTACCTAATTACTTTCTTGCCTCTTACGGCATTGGTGCTGTTTTGATGTGATAATGGTATACAAATTCGTCAGCAAAACACTCTTGAACTGCATGCACTGGCAATCTGCTTTAAGACACTCAATTCAAAATAACTACAGTATTTTTGCTAGTACATATTTGTTTTACAACTTACATGTTGGAGACGCAGTGCCGCTTCTTTTGCGAATGCTGCGTATGCACCACTTACGATTCCTGCTGCTGCCTTCTCGACACGAGTGGCAGTAGAGTCAATAAACCCCTTAAGTCTTGTCACATCATTCGAAGCATCTGTTAGTATCTTGTCGATTGATATTTTTACTGCTTTGTCAAGTGTTATGACTTCAGTGGCATTTCCCAGTGAATTTTCTGCTTCTTCATTAAGTGTCGAAACTTGGGTAACCTAAAACACAAATGGATCTGTAGTTCAGAATAAGTGACATGTTTTGTGTACACAGTGAAGTGAACGTTTGCAACTCAAAAAGTATAATGAAATAGTCACTAAGATACATAGTATATTTTAATAGCAAAAGAAATTTTAATTAATTTCTGTTTGATGGTACAAAAGTTTTTAATATGGTGGTTCTATTAAGTACAATATTTAAATTTTAAATAGGTTTGATTTGTGTTTAAGTAGATATTCTGTACTTGCTGAAATGATTGCTGAATTTTATATAGTAAGAATGAGTTGTGGAAAATTTACTGTTTGTAACATTTTAAACTCATTTCATATATATTTTGTATTTTTTTTTTATAATAAATTTAGTCCTTTGTTTAATATTGTTTTTTTTTTTTTTAATTTTCGTATGAACAGTTTTGTATTGTAGAGTAACTGGCCTCACCAGCCATGTGATTTTTTCTTTTTCTTTTCCATCTTAAGTGTTGTCTATGTGACCCCAGAGTTAGTCTGTCACCGACCATAATGCCAGCCCACGAATAAGAGCCCCCAACTCACTAAGACAGCTACCACTGGTGTATATTATTTTTGACTCTATAAAATCATATGCAATTGTGAAGTGAAGCCCCACATTTCATAAGTTGCCCGGTCAGAGCGGTGAGCCTGCTCGGCTTGCAGAGTGCAAGTGCATCGTTTGTTTGCCAAAGTCCCGTCATTTAATTTTGAATGAATTTAATTTGTTAATTAATTGTAATAATCTTTGCTAACATCAAGGTCTGTGGATGAAATTTAGTCCTACGAGGCTACCGAATGCCATCCTGAAGAAGGAAGCCATATTTTAATGTAAAACTTTTGTAACTAATTAATTGTATTTATTGCGGTGGGCTACCTAGGACTAGTGTTAGCTAAAACTCGATAAGTGATAATTTTAATTATTTCAATCTAGTCAATTTTGTCGTAGACTCCTGACTAGTCTCATTTTGTTGAGCTTTAAATTTCAGGAACTTTATCTAAGTAACTTTTTGTTGTAATATGTGAGCCAAAAGGCGTATTTAATATTCTCACTTTTCATGTAAGTTTGGGTTTGTGGATTGCAACAGGCATGCAACAGGCTGGTGCCTGTACGTCACGAGGTTTCCGGCGATGGCCGCAAATATATTACTCCGCCAACAGCACCTTTTATTGTTTCCTCAATTTTTGACTAACCTGTAAAAATTAACGTAAAGTGCGAATTTATGTATCAAGTATTAGCGCCATGAGTCATAGGATTTAAATTGAGGGTTCTACGTAACCCGTGTCATTAGTTATAATTAAAGAGTTCCGGAGGGACCTGTGCGCTGGGTTGGAGGCTATGGCACCCTTGGTCCGCCGCGCGTGCCCTGGACTCCCCTCAGTCTTTCTTGACCTGCTGCACGATGAAGACGTGTCGGGACCGCGGTCGTAAGTTCGCCGACCCACCCACGTGGTTGGGTAGTACACGCGGTGGATAACTAGCTTCTTTGAGATGCCATAGTTAAATTTTCAGTCTGTTTTACCTTTAACGACGTTAGCCGCTAATTAACTGCGGTAGATTCAGTTAAATTTTAAATGGCTTAAAATTTTTTTTTATGCGAATTCAGAAGGTGTTTGGGCGTGATGTGTGCAGGCCCGATGGAACTCTTTCAGTAACAAGTAACTGTAAAAATGGTCTAGCTGCAGCAACCCATTTATAGGAGTAGCCCACCGGTGGAGCGTTTTTGTTTAGTGATTCTATAATGTCTGAATAATTTCTGCACTATAAAATGCCATTCTCCTAAAATTTAACTCTTTTATTTGATGACGTGCTTGCACGCCTTCAAACCTACTCGCGAACCCTGAGAAGAGAGATCTCACTCTACCGCACGTGATGCCGTGGTAAGATGTATAGAGACTGTGTAACTTTTGAGGTAAAGTGGAGGCGAGTACCACCACAGTATTGATCAATTTATATAATAAAAAGTAAAACATCTAATAGTTATGCATTATATGTGACAGCATGGAAAGTAATGAAAGTTACTGAGGTACAGAGCAGTTCAACGTCATGGTGCCCCATCACATTCTCAACCATTGTTTTCGCTAAAACCTCACGGACGCGTTTGCTGTAAGTACCTATATTGGGATAGGTGGCCCTGTGGACGTAGCACCACTGTCATACTCCCTCACATCTGTCTATATCTTGGAATCACATCAAGAGTTGTATGTATTCTGCATCTGTGGAGAGTAGCGATGTTCTCAAAGAAAAAATGCAGGTGGTATACATGATGGTTCAAACCAATTCTGGCGTATTCAAGAGTTTCTGCCAAGCAATGTATTGACGTTGCAACTTATACAGCCAAATGGAAGTTCGCCATTTTGAGCATCTGATTTAAGGTTAGTGAATGGAAAAGTGTACAGGTTGTCAATAAAGTACCACAACTTATGTCCACCGACTTATTTTTACAACTACTACAGTACCACATCAAATACCACTGTTTTGTGGATGGTCAGCAGCTGGTGTCTACCAGCCAGACATAATAATATGTTGAACAAAGATGCTTAAGTATCAATAAATGAGGTATCTCTGGACATCCATTTTCTTAGAAAAGTTTCTTCTCATTACATGACTATCACTGCCATAAATTTGTCACTGTAATCCTAGAACATCTGTAGACGTTTCATGGGTCTCTCCTTGTCCTGCTGTTGGCACAACCAGTACAACATTTGCATCCTTATGAACGTACACTAACTCAAAATTAATATTAAATTGGTAACATTTAAATTATGTTATATTCAGTGCCAGGATGTAATAAAATTCAATGCTACCTTACAAAACTTTTGTGGGTGAGTCAAGTTATTGATTTTTGTTACAGTGTTATGGGAAGCCGACATGATGTAACCTACTCAAATAAATCTGTACCATATGCCTTACTGAACTAGTGCTCTGTACTATGGGTGTGTGAAGCTTCAAAATTTTGAATCGTATGAGTATTAAGCTGCAGAATATTCGCTTCGAGGGTAGCGAACGGCTTCGAAGAACCACTTTTATTGCTCCAGAGACGAAGAACCATTTTTATGCTCCCGAGACACAACCACTTTTGTGCTTCCAAGACAAATAACCTCTTGAAATGTTACCAAACATTTTTTGCTATGAATTTGGATGTGAAAATGTAGGGCGCATAAGGGCGTACAGTATGTGGGTAAATATGATAATTGCAATGTGAGACAATCTACTGTTTGTTCTGAAGTGGTGTGTGTTTTTGGCGTTATTTAAATTTTTTGAGTAAATCAAAAGTAGAGTGCAAAACATTCTTTAAAAATTCAAATTGCTAACTGGTATGATACTGAATGTTTTATTCACTGACTGTTAATTTAATGAAGTGCAATTTTAATACAGGGTTATACTTAGAATTAATGTTAAAGTTTTAACTTTCTGTCCTTTGCAAAATATATGGATTCTATTTTACTGTTTAGACACAACAAAGACATTATATAATCACCTGAAAACAGATCATCCAGATCTATATAGAGCCACATTTGAATAACGTGGAAGTGGTACTACAGCACAGCAAACAGGGCCGCACGCAGGATGGGGCCCGCCGGGCCCGAGGGCCCCCCCCCCCCCACCCCGCGAAATGTTTGAATTTATACTGGATAAAATTGCAATTATGTACGAGTATGACAGAATATATTATATAGTGAAAAAATCGCTGGCAGTTGCTGCATGACTGGTATCAAATGTTTGTTGCTTGAAATTTGAGAGTAGGTAAAAACTTTTAACAGGAGTGAAATATATCTCTTCTATTCTCCTTGGTCAGGGTCAGATGGCGAGTGTGGAGCGAACCACCCGAGACCCCGACTCAAGTTACAACTGGCAGAATTATCTCTCCCTTCCCCACACACTACTACCCTCATGATGCTAAGGTTTCATTGTTTGTGCGAGTGTCTGCAGCTAAACATAGGCTGTTTCCGAATAGTGCCTTGAAGGATCCTTCGCACCCTCGCATCTTTGAAAAGTGCATCTTGAAGGATGCTGTCATTTTTTATTCGTGTCCGAATTCTACCGAGGATTCAAGATGCACCCTTCCACACATCCTTGGCTCAAGGATGTGTGGCAAGCATCCTTACGCCCTTGCGATAATAATTTGTTTGAATTGGGAATTCGGAAGGTATGGTTATACACAAATGCATCCTTACCGTGAAGGATGCATTGCTGTGAAGGCTACGAGGATTCAGGGATCCCAGGATTAATCCTATGAATTCAGAAACAGCCAGTGTATTGTCAGGCGAGACATCCATGGAAAGCAGACGAACTAACAATGTTTTTCTTAAATGAATGGGAAGGAACAGAGTAGGAAAAGACAGTTATGTTTAACTGATTATCTGCAAAGAAGCAGAATACAACAGACTCTCCCGCAACTGAAGTAAATATATTTCCTAATAAACAATATATGCAGATTATCTCGTCAGTACTGACAAGTATTAGCACAAATGAACACAAACAAGACGCCGCCAGCACTACAGATGTGTTACAATTAGAAGAGCAGCCAAACGAATATCATCGTCTTGACATAGGCAACTATATAAATGTCAATGTGATAATTATTTAATTATATTTTTATTTTGTCAAAGCCAAGGACATACAAATTTTTACTATTAGGACGTTATGTCTCTTTAAGGGTGAGGTTGTACGAGATGGAAACATAGTGCAGCACATAATTAACTGATATAGGTTTTTACTTTTTAGTGATCAACTATTCATATGAACATTTTTATATGAATGTCTAAGTTTGCATTTGTATACTGTATTTAAATGTCCATGATTGTTAGTGTTTTTCAGTGTCAAGCACAACTAAGTGTAAAAATAAAGCATAGTTTACAGTATAATACAAAACTTTTGACATATTTTTAAAAATTTTTACTCTTAAGGCTTGCCCTTCCACCCCCCTCCCCCCCACGAAAATTTCTGTGTGCATATCTGCTCTCGAAGCTTGCCCCTCCTCTCTCCCTCCCCCCCGAAAAAAAGGTCTGTGTGCGGGCCTGCAAACATTATAAAAACAATAAAATATTCTACTTCGAAGGAAAAATATTCGGTTTCGCTTCGAAGCAAAAAATCACTGCTTCGCACACCCCTACTATGTATAACCAACACACTGGCCTTTTAAAACAGTTGTGTTAAACCGGTGATCTGCGAGTGGTGTACAGCACGTGAGGTAATTTTTTGTGGCTTTTGTCACCTCCAAACATAAAAATGGAAAAATTTTAACTCTGGATCAGGCGTTCACAATATTGGGGCTAAACAGTATGTCATGGCACGCATCATACTTCCTACCAATCAAAGAGGTCCACAGTCTTAAGTAAGTAACATGCCTACAATAGCTTACGTCAGTGAATACTTACTGTGAAAATGCCAAAGATGAAAATTAAAACTGATAGTTTGGTCAACATCTTGTTGGGATGGAACTGAGAATATTCAGCATCTCAATTTATTCTTAATATTTTAAGGTCAGAGTTGGCAAACAAATTATTTTTATCAGTTACTTGACGTAAATTAATTTAATGAAGAGATTTTTTCTTTGTTCACTTGAAATTATAATCTGATTTGTAGATATCAGTTATCTTGCACACATTAAGTAAGGTAAACAATTTTTCAAGTATTGAGGAAAAAAGTGCTATCTTGTTATGTGCACTTTTTCCTGGCATTAGTGTGTCATTCACAACAGATTGTTAAACAATTGGATTGATTATTGGGCAACCAGCCCTATTTTTGAAAATAGTTACATTCTTTCTACCTCACTGTGTTGTTTACAGAGTGTGGCAATGTCATATTCTTAATACATTTTGACATCCTATGTTTGTTGAAAGAACTTGGGATGCTTATTTAAGGAAAATTTGCTCACCATGTTTCTTTTACTACAGCGGAACCTCGTTAATACAAACCCTGTTAATACAAAGTTCTCAGTGATACAAAGTAATTTTTATTCCCCCTGGAATGGGACAAGAAATGAAATAATTATTTTAAGGTTTAATAAAAATTTTGTTTATGCATTAAACCATGCAATATCAAGTTCTCAAGTAAAAGGAAGTCATTGTGGTGAAAAGACTATTTGATTTACAGGGATAAACCGTGTGACCAAAATTTTAGAAACTTTATAAAGTTTTAGTGAACACTAGTTCATACAAACCTCATTATTACAAACAGTCAAAATTTTGGTCCCTTCAGGTTATTATTAAAGAGTTTTGACTGTAAATCAGTTTTGTTTCACATAAACTAAACGTTTAGTTGGGTCTGTTTGCACAAATAAACAGCAGATTCCTGGCAATTTGTGACAGAAAGTAACCCTTAAGTAATGTTTGTGCAAGTTATTTTAGACAGAAATCCCTCAAACAAAGTGTAAATTCAGTATTAGAAAATTCAAAGAAATTGTTTAAAATTGTTAACTGTTCTTATGAAGAACAGTGCACTGATAATGGAGAGGAAGGGGGGTGAACAGGGGTTTTAAGATGCTGTAGGGTAGCTTGCATTTATGTGTAAGGCACAAAATTTATGGTGTGCTAAGGGTGCAACTGACTGGCATGTGTATAATTCATTGTCATCTTTATGTGCAAGCCACTCAACTGGCATGTGGTATCTGCAATTATATTGTTTCCTTTTGGACATTAAGCTGTGGTCATATAATTTGTATTGTGAAGAGTATTTTCTAAAGTTCATCACATGTTTCTATCTTTGTGTTTTTCAAATACAGTTAGAATATTTGTACATACAGCGACAGTCACTTTTTATCCATTGTGAGGAGCTCTGAAGTCTTGCTGCTGAAGAGTGTGCTGAACTGTTAAGAACATGTTGCCATATAAATTAAATGTGTGCTAATACACATGTAGTAATTTCATAAAAACGGAGTACTCTAATAGCAGCTTACTGCAACACATTTCAGGAGAATGTAGAGGTGCCATTTAAATTCAGGTGTGAATTTAAATGATAATTTTACAAATCAATCACCAAAAAATGTTATTACAGTGTTGTTAGAATACTAAAGTTTCTAATTGATAACAAAACAAAACCAAACCTTGTACTAGCATACTACCTTCAAGTCATTAGTTGTCAAACACATTACCTTAGAGTACAGATCTTGTGCAACAGGCTGTAGCAAACTTTACATCCTTGTTGCAGTGGACCAAATTCCTGCAACTATGCTGTGTAAGCGGAAGAGTGGTCCACTGTGCTGTCAACTTACCATAGTGAACTAACCAACTCTGCTCTGAAGGTGGTGGTAAGATTGGACTTGTAATTTGGGTATGTCCCACAAATATGGCCAAACTGGTAAGCATCCCATAGTATGTGTGTTAGCAATGCTGTTGAAATAGGTCTCATATTTTGTAGCATTTTATCCTTTGAGGAAAGCAAAATTTGTTAGCATTGTTGACTGTCATGCCAACATTCTGTACAATAATTTAAAACAATGTTCAGTTTTAATTCTGGAGTAAAGTATTCCATAGGTGTGAAAGTGCAAGGAAAGAACTTGTTGCATCTCAAAATTTTTTCAGCAATTCCAGACACTTTTTTTTCTGTTAACAGAAAATGTTGATGTAGTGTTGTATCCAGTGAAAGAGTGAAAGCCTCTTAGGGATCTCTTGACTGATTTGCTCAGGTCTACTCTGCTTGGGAGCAGGGAAGATAACTACCAGCAAGAAAACACGTGATCAAAGTTGCCCCAACTAAATTTAATGCCTTACAAAGCTGTTTTCCAGTAGGTGTTGTCGTCGTACCAGGGCACAGGCCAAGTGGAGTTGCACCTGGTCGTGGCAGGTGTTCGCAGAGTGTGTCAGTGGCAGGTGTGCGCTGGTTGGTAATGGCAGATGTGCGATACTTGAGTGTGTGTGGCAGATGAGTGACAGTGGCAGGCATGTGTGAACTTGACACCAACGTGTGACACCTGCCATTCCGGCAATCTGCCAGTGCAGGACACCTGGCTTCGCTGCCCCCTCCTTCTACCAGCTCATGAAGAAGGCAGTCTGGAAGCAGCGGCCGCGGCGGACGGAACAAGAGAGACGCGGTGTGCTTCGGGACTCTGATTCATCCAGCAAGATTCGTAACGTGCGTGTGCAACTATCCGGCCCAGTGTTTTACTTTGTTTCGCCTTTTGGAACTGGCTCACTTAAGGCCCTAGGGTATGGGGGTGTGGACCGCCCCATAAGTGTACATGTAAGGTGTAGTTTTCTCCAGGTCCTCCCTGCTTTTCCCGATCCGCAGCTGTTTCGACTCGCCAGGTGAGAGAGGGGCACGCCAGGTGAGAGAGAGGCACGCCAGCACGAACAGACCACAACCCATCGAGCCTCGTGTCCCCGGCTACACGCTTAACCGGGTGGCGCCCAGAGCATTCCGACGCAGCTCCATTCTTACCTCACTCTCACCGGACACAGCGTCATGGCGCCCAACGCTTTGGCGTGAATATTACAGTGTAAAATGATGTACAACCTACGCAGAGAAGGACTGGAAGACTACACTTCACCACGGGATCGCCACAGTTGCGTTGTTTAGCCAGCTACATCACAGCCCGAATGTCAGCGACAGCAGGAAACAATACACTGAACTAGACCTAGAAACAAATCGGACCATTGCACACAATGAGCAGCAAGGAGTGTGTTAGGTGTGGATTACCAGCCTTCCCTGATTTGCTTTTCGGAGAAGTACTGCAACAGTGCTACACATGTGCCATGGAGAACTGGAAGGGGAACCCGAGCGTGAAAGTGGAGAAGCTTATCGACCACAGCCCGCCAAAGCAGGCCGAAGTATGTGACTCGCCAACATGTTACAGACAAGGGAAGGAGATGGCCACTTGTGTGACTTGTCAAACAAGACGCCACCGCAGATGTTCGCACGCCACGGAACTTGTCACGTTCGGTGAGGGCGTGTTCGCTTGCGCAACTTATGTGTCATCGAGGCCCCCTCCCCCAGTGCCTCAACTACTGCACGTCGAGCTGTCGCAACAACCTGCCAAGAGAGTGGGGTCATAATGAAACTTCCCGAGTTCTCGGGACACATGCACGAGGACCAGTTTCTGCAGCAGTGCGAAACACGGTGTTTACGTTACGGCGTAGTGTACGATGAGTGGGTTGATCATGTGATTAGCAACTTGCATGGTGCCGCAAAGGACTGGTGGAGAATATGGGGACATGCAACAATGACCTGGGGCGAGTTCGCGAATAGCCTACGGTATCGGTTCGGGTCCACGGAGGCTATAGCAGTGTCAAGCGAGATTTTATAGTGAACGACAAAACGACACAGAATCGACAGAGAGGTTCATAGCCACGAAAATCCGGCTGTTCCGGCGCATCTATCCAACCACGCCGCCGGAGGACGCACTTGGCAGCATAACCCCATGTCTGCGACTTGAACTTCAACCATTTTTGGCAGAAGTGAAGGATGAAAGTGTGGAGGAATACGTTCGTCGAGCAATCGTCGCAGACAGGGCCGTCAATCGGCTGATGGGACGTCCATTATAGACACTAGGACGGACGGACGAGGAGGCCCCCATCACCAGAAATAGGCGCGATAGTGGCACACCAACGGGCCGAAGACAACTCGCGATTGAGGCGCAGCGGTCTGCCGACCCTGCGTCCGCCCCACAACTCTCACGACAGGACATTCGACTGCCACAGTGCCACACCTGCCCAGCGAACACGTTTCACTGGCACCGGGACTGCCCTGTTAGGAATGCCACATGCCCGCCGTCGGGAAACGCCTAAGGCGGGGCGGGGAGGCAGGCCAGCTGCTGACCTCCCCGCTGTCAATCGGCAGACAAACCTGACCACGACCAACACAGACTCAGAGCCATTTTTGGGACAATTAACCGTCGAGGAGGATCAGTTACTCCGCATCCCGATCGAAGTCAACAACCAACCAACTGCTGCATTAGTTGATACTGCCGCCAGCCATACGTTAGTCGCATCCACACTCGTTAATCCATCACAGATCCGACCTGGATCCTGCATGCCACAGCTGGCCACCAGAGGGAAGCACAGTACCACACAGGGCGTAACTGACCTGACGATCAGGATACGCGACCAGACGTTTTAAGACGAAGCCTTGGTCGTGGATGGCCTACGAGAGCCCGTAGTGCTGGGGCAACCATGGCTGCAGCAACAAGCAGCAGTGATAGAGGTTGCGGCGAAGAGGGTACACGTGGGAGCTGGGGAATGACGAACAGTGTATGCTGTCAAGCGGCGGCCGAATACCAACCAACACACAATTCACCTGGGTGACCTGGACAACAAGGTCCCAGCCGAATACAGGACAGCGATACAAGCTCTCTTGGATGAACGGAAAGATGTCTTCGCTTTCTCTGACGTACTTCAGAAAACCATAGCAGCTAAGCACCCACAAACTGAGAGACCATTCCAAGAGGAGAGTGACAAACACTTGCAAAGCAGATGTGACAAGACTCTGGGACTGGCGTTACTTCTCCCGTCGACACCTGATGTTATAACACCGCCGCAGGAAGCCGAACCAATAGTGACCATGCCTGATGAGGATGAGCCGAGACTCCAACCCATCGTCCGGGAAGTGTGGGAACAGGATGCGCCACTAGAGAGTACGACTTTTACCATACACATAGAGGAACCAGAAGAGTCGCCTCGATGCCAACCACAATGCCGACGCAGCAGGCAACCCCAGTTACACTCGTCCGAGCCTAGCACAAATGGCCAGCAGGAAGAAGGGGTCAACCCTGAACCGAGGAACGAACGGAAATGCAGACGCCGAGCACCTGCCTGTTTTCGTCCTAGTGTTCGCCGCTTTCCGGAGTGGGACGTGGCTGCTGGCCCTCAATCATTGACGCCTACTGTACAGATGCCAGTGGCAGAACGTCAGGACGTAAAGACCACAACATCCCAGGACATGCTGGTGTTACCGACGGCCGGCACCCCAATGTCTACTCCCTCGATCCATACCAACAGACACCGAAGGGAGCCCTTCAACCTAAGACCTCGGCCACGACAGAAACAGCAGACCTGCTGTGCACCACCCGACGACTCAGGAGATGAAGCTGGAGACTTTGACTCACAGCAGACCCTAGTGTTCAGTCGTCGGGGGCGACACCGGCAGGAAAGTACATAGCGAATGCACACACCCGCCGTGACCAGTTGTGTTCAGGAGGGGGGCGTATGTCGTCGTACCAGGCCACAGGCCAAGTGGAGTTGCACCTGGTCGCGGCAGGTGTTCGCAGAGTGTGTCAGTGGCAGGTGTGCGCTGGTTGGTAATGGCAGATGTGCGATACTTGAGTGTGTGTGGCAGATCAGTGACAGTGGCAGGCATGTGTGAACTTGACACCAACGTGTGACACCTGCCATCCCGGCCATCTGCCAGTGCAGGACACCTGGCTTCGCTGCCCCCTCCCTCTACCAGTTCATGAAGAAGGCAGTCTGGAAGCAGCGGCCGCGGCGGACAGAACAAGAGAGACGTGGTGTGCTTCGGGACTCTGATTCGTGAACTTGTCGCATCTCAAAATTTTTTCAGCAATTCCAGACAGAGTGAAAGCCTCTTAGGGATCTCTTGACTGATCTGCTCAGGTCTACTCTGCTTGGGAGCAGGGAAGATAACTACCAGCAAGAAAACACGTGATCAAAGTTGCCCCAACTAAATGTAATGCCTTACAAAGCTGTTTTCCAGTAGGTGTTTTTTTTCTTGTGGTTGAAAGAGTTAGCTGAGAGATAGTTAATGTGGGTTGTGTAGAGTGGCTGTCTTTTACTTCAAAATAACCATAAAGCATTAATTTTATTGTCATTGGCAAACTTGATGGTGCTGTTTATGTTTGGCAGTGAGTATAAAAATTTGTACTGAAAGAAGCTGTGGAATTAAGTATTCCTTTTTCTTAACCTCATAACAAACCATTGAAATGTTATGGCATCAGCAGCTTTACCTTTAGATGTTACACCATGGAAAATACATATTTGCATTATCTCCATATTAGAATGTATTCTTTGTCTTTGTTCTTTGCTCTTAAATAGGAAAATGGCAGAGAACTTTATATTCGAATCTGGTTGTTCATGCAGCTCTGGCCATCCATCAGTTTTTTTTACGGTACTGTTTTAAAATAATCAACATAAGGAAAATGTACTCTTTATCTTGAGAAACTAATTTGTAACTTATGTGTGATGCAACATTAACAGATATTGATTTCTTTGTTATCTTGCTTTTACTATCTGTCTCTATACATATAACTTTGTCGTGCAATTTGACCATATCTGACAATTTTTCTTCCAAAGCAATCAAGGAATGACATTTATACTAACATATTTTTCAAGTGCCCTAGTAGCCACATAAGTTAATGGTTGATTTCAAAGAGGGCCCTTTACTTTTAAGCAAAAATATATTTTTCATTAAGTTTTGGTGTTGCCTTGGATGCTATCCGTGACAAGCATGGAATTTGTGCTGAGGATTTCACACATAATATAGCTTCATTATGAATTGTCATTTCCTATTTACAGAGTTGTGACAAACTGCTTGGTTCAGATATTTTGTTTTGGATGTCCATTCTTTGTGCCAACAGGCACAAGAAGATTGTATTGTTACAAGTTCTTTAGATTTTACCATACATATTTTCTAATAGGGTCTAGTGCCTTGCATTTAGTATTCTGGGGTTTTGTGTCACAATGTTCAGCTAGACAGATGAGTTGACCATGTTTTCAAGCAGCATTTGCAGTAGGTATTGTACCACTATTGGAGAAGCGAGTTTTGATCTTTATTTTGAAAATGGCTGTCATACAAAATACTGACTGACATTTTTAGGGTCCCTGTCAATGTCAAACACGACTTGTATGAACGTAACATAAACAGATGCAAAATGGTACCTTCTTACAATTTGCCTGAAGGTTTATGCGAACATACTGCACTAATTGTCTGAAACCAGGGCAGTGTTCTCCTTCTTTCTAAATAAAATTTTGTTCTCTTAGGGGCTTATTCATAGTTGTTTTTGACCCGGACTAGTGCGGGATTATCGTCGGACTAATTTTTGTCTTATTCATAGACGCGGACTAATGCTAGTCCGAGGATCATCGTGCATTAGTCCGGAGGATCATCGTGCATTAGTCCGGAGGATCATCGTGCATTAGTCCGGAGGATCATCGTGCATTAGTCCGGTCTAACTTTTAGTCCGGACCTAGGGTAGGTTTATCGATGGGCTAAGTCGAAAATTAACATGGCAAACCATTACAATATAAGACGACGTCTGTTTTATATACACAGCTTATGGAATATAATGGATATTTTACACTAAAAACTTATTATACGTCTACACTGATAATTTATTTAGTCATAACCATTACTTACTTAATTTAAAACTGTCAAATTCAAACTTTGCGAGCAAAAAATCTCGTATTGCGTGTTTATTGTACCGTATAAGACATTTACGTACAGCAATAATATTTTATCAAGCCTAATAAGATGGGAATTATTGCTATTAGCAATATGAAACTGTAAATATGCGATTTGCGTAAAATACGTTATATATTAACTATCGACTTACATTTGTATTTATTAACTATCCACTTGAATTTTCAAGATCTTGGTAGCTCAGGGGTAGGGTGCTGGCACAGTAATCCAAAGGTTGTGGGTTCAAATCTCGCCTGGTGCAAAGTATTTTTTGTTCTTTAAATTTGTTAGATTTTAATTGTACATAAAGAAAATAATGCAGTTTTCTTATTTTATAAGTGCATTTATTCTGTACATTCTGAAAAGTTAATTCGTTCTACATCACAACAGTAAATCCTGTAATATTTTGGTATAGAAACCTATATTTGCACAAAATATTCTTATACGTATTTCCGACGTTTTTATGCGGAATTTTACTGTTAAATTTTCTTGTTAGTTCGTTACATAATGGCACAGCACATATCGTTCTTAATAAAAATTTCGACTAGTGAAATATATGTGTTTATGTATAGGTAGTGTAGATTAACCAGATAAATTAGTTTTGAATTCTGCAATGCTTTTACAATATGTGTTACGGATTATTTTCCCCATTCTTTCTCATTTTATCATCAGTAGTTTAAATTATTGTTTTAAAAGGCGATTTTTTTTACCACATATAAATTTATGTTTATGATTTTACTGTCAGTTTGGACGTAATATCGATTAAATAAATATAACTTCGGTATCCTGCGACTATTAATTTTGTAGTTTAAGAAATTAAAAAAGAAAAGTGTTTCACGAAAACCTCGATCTCACAACTCTAAGTTAGAAAGCGAAAGCGTTAACACTGCTCTACAACAGCCACATTAATAGTGCTATCTGTAAAAAAATTAACTTAATTTTTTATTTTCAGCATATCTTAACAAAGTGGCTTATTGATACAAAATGTACTAAAATCGCACAATATATTTGCTATATGACATAACTGAAACAATATTTCGGGGTAAACGTAATCATAATTCAAATTATTTTTACTAGCGAATGCTTGCCTGTGTATTAAAATGTGATGTGCGCATGCGCAAAGCATATGGCAACAGTGTACAAGGCTGATCCCGCGACTATCTCTAGTCCGGCGTTAGTTGGCGTTTATGAATAAGGTAACACTTGGTCCGGACTAAGTCAGGACCAACCCTGGACTAACTGGCACAAGATGATCTCAGGATCATCTCGGAACTATCTCACGACTATGAATAAGGCCCTTAGACTGTTGCCACTGGATTATATGATTAAATACCGTAAATGTTAATGCTTATATTTACTGTCTAACATATTGTTTCAACTTAATGGCAATGATGAAATTGATGATGAGGGAGACCATGGAGATAATGATGATAATAATTGTGTGTGTGTACAGTAGAAGCCCAGACAGCTATCAGGATACACAACTCTGACCCTCATTATTAGAGACATGCAGAATTCACATTATTTGTTAAGCTAGATTTCAATGCCCTCGATATGTTCAAGTAATGAGCATGAGCATTTATGTAATGGCAGTTACAAGTGTTAACCCTTTACAGAATATTGGTCACTCTATTGTGTAACTATTGGTTAGAAGTTATCTTTGCAGCAGGCCACAACATTGTCTGCCAGTGAGAGATCCCGAGAAAATATATAACATCTTGCAGTTTTGTCTGCTGTCAGAAAATAATGTGAATTTTGCATATCCTTATTCAGTTGCTACATGTCAGCCCTCCTGGACCGACGTGAAGTTAGGATTTGGAGAATGTACAGAGTATTCCTGACCCACTGCAATCACTCCAATCTTCCTCTGTAGCACAGTCGCTTATCTCAAGTAGGTTAACACTGTTCCAGGAACTGACTCAGGAGTTTACGACCAGAAATAAAACTTGACTTCTGCAAACTCCCGGTTTATTTAAATTGCATATTAACGTCTGCATAGTTTCTATTCTTTACTGTGAACCCAGTTTACTGACAAAAGTCAGTATAAAAGTACAGCCAAGTCCACGAGGATAGAAAAAAAAACGAAGACGCAAAATTGCACCCTATGGCATACGAGTATGGAGGAAAAAATATAGCTGGAGAGTCCATAAAGGATGTCTGAAACAAATTAAAGAGAAAAAGAGGTCTCTGTGCTGTCCATTCCCGTGAAGTTCATCACTCCCGAAACTATTTCATGATTTCTGCAAATGGTGGAGGCATACACGTCACTCCAGGCTGCGCTTCTGTTGGCGTGGTGATGTCATGTGATTACAATGAAGTATGTTATTTAGTTTCATTATTATAGGTAGGCTAAGGTATCATACATGGTAATCCAGGAAACTTATTTTTTAAGTGATTGATAAAAGTAGCAAAGTAATGATAATGTTTTAAGGGGCGAGTTAATAAAAAATTATAATTGTTTTAGTAATTTTTATTTGTACAAAATATAGTTTTCTTTTGTAGACATACATTATAACTATTTAGTTACTGCAGTTAAATTTTTTTTGTAGCTTTTATAGTTTTGTATAGTGAAATTTCAAAATCCTAATTTGTATAAAACAGTTTTACACTAGAAAGGAAAACTGACTGACTAGACGTTATTAAATAATTTGTACTAAATAGTGTTATGGGCTACAGAAAGTTATGTATAAAACGATGTAGAATATTTTTATATTTAAAAAATGTGAATTAAAAATAATTTTTTTAAATATTTTCTGAAATTTTCAAAAAAAAAAAAAAAAATATATATATATATATATATATATATATATATATATAGGCCTACATATATATATATATATACATATTTTGACGTAGTCCGTAACACTGTTATTCAGTGTGATTTATTTCAGTTCGGTAAGTCAGTCGGTTTTCCTATCTAGCATAAAACAGTTTAATGTAAATTTGGACTTCGCCAATACACAAAAACGATGAAAGTTAGAAAAAAATTCATTGCCGTAAAAAATTGTGACAGTTAAACAACAAAATGTCATTTACAGTTTGAGGTGCTCGAATTTCCAATTAAGTCGTGTTACAAAGCTTATGCAATAAATTTGGAAAACTTAATTTTTCCGTGTATCAATAGCCAAAATAGTAATATTTATTAATATCTGCTGTATTTAAAAATTATTTGCTTAATATGTCATTTCAGATGCCTGGGATGCGCAGTACTGTCACTACATGCAACAACAGTCTGACAAAAACCAAAAGTCAGGGATACAAAATATTGTATCATGCGTTTCCATCAGAACCTATTCGTAGGAAGCAATGGGTACACAGTTGTCGACGAGGTGGAAACTGGAATCCCAGCTCTTGCCATGTTTGTTCCGAACATTTAGCAGAAGACGACTATGAATGTGACCTACAAAATGAACTGCTCGGTCTCCCACCAAGGAAAAAAACTTAAAGTGTCAGCCATACCACATCTTAATTTAGGCACAGCTGTAAGCGAACCTAAAATTAGTGACAGGAAAATCTGTACAATATAAAACGTGAACAGAAACAATTAATTTCTGACTTACTTCGTGAGCCAGAAAATACTGTGCATCGTAATGACGAGGCAAGTGGTTTGGAAACGTGTACTGTATAAAAATTATCAGAAAACAAACAGTTGGTTTCAAGAATTTCTTACTTAGAGACCCTTATTACACAGCAAAAAGAGAAGATTCTCAGCACTGAAAATATTTTGAAGTGCTGCAGGGAAGAAGTGCACGAACAAAAGGAACAGGTCTGCAAAAAAAATTGAGTGTGATGTGATTTTACGCGATAAGAAAAAAGTAGTGTGGGCAAATGTGGACATGAAACGAGCCTTCACGTTAAGGTACTTTGAAAAAAGGGGCTACATATTTCTTCGCATTGAAATACATTTTCCTCTTCCCGCACTGTCTACACTACGTCACTGGGCATCACGTATCAATATGAGGCAGGGAATACTCAAAGACGTGCTCAAATTGATGAAAATTGGTGCCCTGGACTTGAAGGAAGAGCAAAAATTTACAGTTCTTATTTTTGACGAAGCAAAGGTAAGATTTCTGATGATTTCAGTTAATTTTTATTTTCATTGAATGCTTGCTTAAGAGTGTTCAGGTGTGATAAAATCATAATTTTATATCTTTATGAAATATTGTTAGTTTTTGTAGACGATACTTGTGAGTACAGTTTCCTCTTACAAAATAATTTTAGCTCTCGTAGTTTTCTCATAACGGCGCAACAAAGTCAAAATTTTCTTGTTCTGCTGCCATGCAAATAGTTAAAACCAACTGCAATAAAATAATTGAATGTGATATCACATCCCATGATCTATGTAGTGAAGTATTTAAAATATCATAAACGTAATATTATGAATTCTAAAAAATTTGCAAAAGTACAGGATAAATGTTGAAAATTCAGCATTTTTTTATATAAAAATTGTTTACGGGATTTTTAAAAAATTTTTTATTACGTAGTCCGTGTCATGTTATTTCACTGTGAATTATTTCACGTATGTAAGTCAATTGGTTTTCACTATTTGCTTGGCAGCAGAACATATCAATTTTGACTTTGAAGCGCCATTATGAGGAAACTATGAGAGCTGAAATAGTTTCGTAAGAGGAAACTGTACTGTACTCACAAGTATCATTTACAAAACTAACTCTATTTCACATGAATATACAATTATGATTTTATTGCATTTGAACACCCTTAAGCAAGTATTTTTAATTGTTGGCAATTGAATTTCGACAATTGTAATACCTCGTGTAGCTCCAATTTATTCAAGAAACCATTAGAATACTAAACAAGTTTAGATCACAAACTAAAACTTGCTGTCTTAGATTATGAAAAATTAAATTTTAATTACCTAGCAAGGTGATGCAACAGACACGCATTCAGAAATGTCCTGGTTCGACGTCCGGCCCCGGCCATCCTGATTACGGTTTATTATGGTTTACCTAAATTTCTTTGCTAAAATGTTTGGATGGTTCCCTAAGAAAGGCCATTGCCGGTTGCTCTCCAAGTTCCTGTCGTTGTGCAAGTGTAAGTAACAGGCTTCTAATTAACTCAGCTGTCGAAGAGTCGTAAAGCAGTATAAAAAATACTGTATTAATTTTTGTAGTGTCTTTTTTTGTACCAAATTGCTATGGAACGTCACATTTTCTAAAAGTGTCTTTTTATTAATAATGCACATATTTTTACAGGTCAAGCATCTCTATGAGTACGACAAAGCTGGGACCTCACCATCAAGCTCAAGTGGTAATGGCCAGAGGGTTGTTTCCATCATGGAAGCAGCCAGTCTACATTGAGTTTAACAAGAAAATGACTGCAGGTGTATTGAACACAATCATGTGCAAACTGTATGCATGTGGATATCAAGTTACGGTATGCGCAGGAGATTGTGGTGGTGGTAACCTAGCATTGTGGAAAAAATTAGGTATCTCGGTTTCCAGTTGCTGGTTTTCACAACCAGTACTGAGTGAATGCTTGATATATTTTTCATCTGATGTTCCGCATCTTCTCAAACTGATAAGAAACTGGTTATTTGACACTGGATTCGTATGGCCCAGTGGAAAGGTTGTTAATAAATATCCAGTAATAGATATTGTTCAGAATGCTTCATCTTCAGAAGTACGTTCATGCGACAAATTATCTGCACTTCATGTTGAATGCGAAAAAACTCAACGACAGGAAGTAAGACTTGCGGCTGAGCTACTTTCCCATACAACTGCTACTGCTATGAGGAAATACAGCAAAGCAGAGGAAGCCCTTGCCACTGCAAATTTCATTGAGCTTATAAACTACTGGTTTGATCTGATGAACAGTTATGTTCCCAATAAGCAAAGTTCTAATACGCTCCCATTCAAAAGTGCTTATGGTTTGAATGAAAGCGCACAGAATAAAATTTTGGATTCACTGTCGGAAAGCATTGCCCAAATGAGATGTTGTGGGAAAAAATCGCTACAGATTTTTCAGAAAGGCATTATTATATCTATCAGTTCAACAAAAAAACTGTTATCTGAACTAAGAAAAAATTTTCCTGTCATCAAATATCTGTTGACCCATAGACTAAACCAAGACTGCTTGAAAAATTTGTTCAGCCAAATTAGAACTAGAGGAGGACTAAATGACCACCCATCTCCCATTGATGTGTTATACAGACTGAGGATGATAATTCTCGGAAAGAGCCCTGGTATAGTTCAAAATGAGTTAAACACTTAAGATGTTGCAGCTGGGTCCAAAGAATTTGTCAGTAGTATCTTTAAAAATGCAGGAATTGTTGCTGAATGTGAAACTGAACCCAATTCTGAAGCTGACTGTGCTACATCACCTGTAAAACGGCTGCTCGATTCAGCTGGTACAGAAAAATCAGTAGCAGTAGAATTCTCAGTGGATGGGCTACAATATTTAGCAGGACGGCTAGCTAAAAAATTTCACAACGAATTTCCAGAATTAGGCAACCACACTCATATGAAAAAATCTGTGAACATGTCATCGTGGGTGCAGCATTTGTCATATGGTGGCTTGTTTGAACCATCGCCTATGTTCCTCGCAAAAGCAAAATAAATGGAACAAATTTTTCAGAAATATTTGGGATTCTCTTTTAAGAAAAAACAGAACATTGCAAAGAAAATTACCGAGGCTATTTCTGACAAAGTGAGAGATGTTTCTGAAAAGGTTATCAAAGCATTTGTAGTGCAAAGGATTTTCATAAGATTAAAATTCCTAAATGATATAAGTCAACGAGAATCACTGAAGAAAAAGTTTAAGCAATGTGTCAGTTCTTCAGAGCCAACAAAAAAGAAGATGAAGAAAATATTATTTTGAAACACCTACGAATGCTACCTAAACTTTAGAGTTTAAATGTGTACTTATGTTTGATTTAACTAAAATTGTATTTCTGTACCCAAGCCAAATTATTTGTTTGAAAGTGTTTATTAAGTTATTTTACTGTAACAGTACAGTGGTGGGTGTGAAAAATATGTTGTTAATATTGGCTGTATTTCTTCATTGTTTTTATTAATATAAGCTCAGATGTTGTTACAATAACACAAATTAACAATACGTCTTATAAACTGTGATACCCCATAGTCAACAAATTAAAAATTGTTAAATTTTTGTTTAGTGCATTAGCATAATTAATTGAATTTTAAACCCGCTTTTTTCTCAAGTGATTGTTTTGTGACACCACCACTGAATGTTTGTTTGAAAAAATGCTGTGCTTGTAGTATTATACTTACTCATATATGTATCTGTAATTATAAATTTTGTATAGTCTTTAATCTGTGAATGGTAAAACTATGTTCTAGTTCTAAAATTGGTAGAGTCTCTATTTAAGCTGTTATTTTAATTTCACGCCTAAAGGTTTTCAAGCGGAAAAAATTCACGGCTTTATATTTTTACAAAACAAAGTTTATTTGTAGACGGTACTTGTGAATACAGTTTCTACTAACGAAGAAAAAAAACAGCTCGCATAGTTTTCTCAAAACGGAATGTCAAAATCAAAATTTGCATGCTACGCTGCAATACAAATAATGAAAACCAATTAATCTACCTATTTTTAAAGTTCTGCAAATTTGACATCCATTAATCAGAAAAAAAATTGTATATGAATTGTATTTGATTTTGGTTAGTTTCATACCACAAATTGAATTCAGTTTGGAGCAAAGTGTAAAAAAATAGCAATGTTTAATAATATGTTAATCTTATAGAACATATGACATTCTTGTAAAAAAAAAAAAAACATGCTTTGATCTTTTGATACAGCCGTAATATTAAATGTTAAATAAATATTCTTTAAGGGATTGGAAAACTATGTGGTATGTCTTTAAATTGTATTTGCTGGGTCAGAAATTACTTAGTTATTCTGAGCAGAATTGCTGTATATATCCTTATGTGCTGTACAGATTTTTGATATAGTTTGTAGCTCTTGGTCACTTGTTTTTGTAATTATATCGTTCTCCATGCACATTTTGTTCTTAACGGTGTATTAGGTATATATAAAAGTTCAAGATTTAGAATATATAATAATGATGTATAACTGTATGTAAGTATAACTGTACAAAAGTGGAATTCTAACAATTGTAAGCAAACATTATAGTTATGTTACAATTCTAAAATAATTTACACACATATTTGCAAGAACAGTTTTTTTTTTTTTTTCAGGATAGTTAAACTTTTCTCGTAAGTGAAAATGTTGCACGCGTATTGAAAATATTTACAAAAATGAAGGCTAAATGGCATTCTAACACATATTTTAAACAACAAATTTCTTAGTATAAACACAGTGAATGAAACAACGAATTTGTATGAACAGTCTTAATGTTTCATAGTTTTTGGATAACTGGTTCGCCTACAGCCATATTGGACTTGTACGTAGCACCGACCTTCCCCCACCAGACGCGTGATGGCTCCGGCTGTTAGCTTCCCTACCAAGAGGGTCTGGGTCTGACGTCATGCATTCCGGCTGAAACAGGCCACGCCTCCATCGGCCAACCTCCCTTATACACGCCTTGGTAAAAAAACTACCATAGCTGGAAAAATCCAGAACACAAAACAAAGATAATTTTACCCCTGCCCAAGGCCAACTGGCCATAACATTATTGATTATACCCTAACTGAATTCTAGATTATTCTACATAATTACAACTTGCAACTGCACTTTTCTACCTTCCCCTTCCCATACAGAGACCACCAAAAACAAAAAATATTATTAAGTTAGAGTATTACAAAATACAAATTATAATACCTGCCTGAATTTAACTAAAATAAAAAAATACTAAACAAAACATAATTTTGCAATGATACACAGTACGTATACATTATACTATTACCATGTTATTCTGGGAGTGAATCTCTTGTGCCTTCTCCAATCACTCATCCCTCCTGCCCCTACAATAATCGGCATAGTATCATTAAACGTACCAGTGGTGTACGAAAAGCGGCACTATCATTAACATAGACCAAGTAGTGATATTTATTGCTACCGCGGTGCTATAGTATCTTGAAACATTAAAACTATTTGTTACAGGATATTTTTTTTATATCTCTGGACTTGAAGTGGTGCCTCCTTTTCCAGACAGACTTGTCTGTTTGTGTGACAGCTGTCACTTTCTTTGTTCACTCAATCAATTATTTTTATTTTGTAACATAAGTAGTGAGCAGTGTTTTCTGCAACTTTGTGCTGCACTAGCTGAATACATAGAAATAAAGAATGTGTGTGAGCATGTGTATGTACCACACGACACATTGAACATAGTACAGTTTACAACTGCTTTAACACAAACTGGGACAGAGAAACACTTAAGTTTCACATGATGAACCTTAAAAAGATATGTCATCATTACAAGGAATTATCCTTCCACCTAGTAGCGTTCCTGTCTCTGTGTTGAGATATTCTGAATGCTACCTTGTGTCAGAGTCTTACACTCTTTGTAGAAGGAAGTGGGAGATAAAATACTATCTCCTGTTACAGTTTACAGAATGTCCGAAAAGTCTTTCCTCAATAACAAAATTTTATTACATTTGACGCCGTGTCCGGTGAGAGTGAAGTAGGAACGGAGCTGCGTTGGAATGCTCTGGGCACCACCCGGTTAAGCGTGTAGCCGGGAACACGAGGCTCGATGGGTCGTGGTCTGTTCAGGCCAGCGTGCCCCTCTCTTACCTGGCGAGTCGAAAAAGCTGCGGATCGGGAAAAGCAGGGAGGATCTGGAGAAAACTGCACCTTACATGGACACTTATGGAGCGGTCCACACCCCATACCCTACGGCCTTAAGCTAGCCAGTTCCAAATGGCAAAACAAATTAGAACACTGGGCCGGATAGTTGCACACGCGCGTTACTTAATTCTCGCTGGACGAATCAGAGTCCCGAAGTGCGCCACGTCTCTATCTTTCTGTCCGTCGCGTCCGCTGCTTCCAGACTGCCTTCTTCATGCGCCGGTAGAGGGAGGGGGCGGCGAAGCCACGTGTCCTGCACTGGCAGATGGCACGTGGCAGCCGGGATGGCAGGTGTCGCACGTCAGTGTTGAGTTCACACACGCCCTGCCACCGTCACTGATCCGCCACACACACTCAAGTACCGCACATCTGCCGTTAACAACCAGCGCACACCTGCCACTGACACACTTGGCGAACACCTGCCGCGACCAGGCGGAACTCCACCTGGCCTGTGGCCTGTATACGCTACTTTTGAGATATAAATGTGAAACGGGTGCCAACATTTTGGGACTTCAGCCAAGATTTGTGGTGGACAGCTAGAAAATACATCAGTAAACATTTTTTGACCACCCTTTGTAGCATGTAGTTTATCTAGTCTATATTCACTTCCTGTTCACACATTAGCCAATATCACTGGAGCGATCGCTGTAATGACTCTGCAGCTTTTTGCATTCATGTGAAACCCTACATACCAATTTCTTTGGACTTCTTACGGAAGACTCTCGCAGCTTTCACCCTTTCACCCGAGGCTGATGGGTGACCTGTCATTGGTAAGTCGGCAACTGATCCTTTGCTCTTGAACTTCTTATATGTCTAAGTGCTCTTGACATAAAGTGGAATTTTTCCCCACATTGACTGAAATTTCCTCTGCACTAATATTGGTGATTTTGCCTTGTGGTACTGCAGGACACTCTGCACCTGCTACACTATAGTGTTGTTACTGATACCTGTAGCGATAAAACTTGGCTATTGTCCCTAGATTTTGGTGTCATTTTCACATTTCTAATGTATGTAATTAAAATTTGTAATCAGGTAAAGGCTTTTCAGACATTCTGTATTTGCCGATATGTGTAATGTTTTTTTAAGTATCAGCATCACTGAAAGTAACATGCCAGAACGTGTTTGTAAAATAATTTCCTTGAGCTGTCTTAAGCTGGGGCTGCTGTTTTATTGCTCAAAGATTTTATATTTTTCTCAGGTATAGCTGGGTAGCAAGTAGTTAGTTGTGACCAATGGTGGTATATGATTATATGTGCTTCTATATTGCTGTTATTGTATATGTTCTGCTGTATTGTAATGTTTAAGGGTGTTGATAAGTTTTTATCAGTTGAGAAAATGCTTGTAATTTATATTTTGTATTAAAGTTAGTGTATTGAAATTGTGGAGCATTGTTGAATGACAATTGAAGCTTCAGTTTCTGGAACATGCCAGGATGATTTAGGCTTTGCTTTTTTTTTTTTTTTTTTTTTTTTTTTTTTTTTTTTTTTTTTTTTTTTTTTTTTTTTTTTTTTTTTTTTTTTTTTTTTTTTTTTAATAATAATATATAGTATTTCTTGTAAATGTTGCACTAAATCACTACATTCCTCTCTGTTAAGACCATGTAAAATTTATGCATATGTCAAGTCACCCATTGGCCTCGCTTACCGGTGTGATTTAGATGGCTGATCACAAGAATGGAGAGGCTTGAGCATCACCGTTGTAGCAAAGTCCTTTCTAGTTGGAAAAATAAACCAGCTTTCCCTCATGTTGGGTGCAATGGCGTATTACATAATAATAATAATATTATATTATTATTATTATTATTATTATTATTTATTATTATTATTTTTTTACTGTGACCTTATAACAAAACTTGTTTCCATCAACACAAGGGTGCCTCGAAGACAAATAAACCTTCTATTTTCATTAAGTTTCCGTTACTAGTTTTCAATCACAAATTATCAAGATTGAGCTAAAGTGCTGGTGATCTTTGCTTATACAGGTTGAGCCATTATATGCTAACCTCAAAGGTGTACATGGGAAATGTGTAATTGGACAATAAAATCTGTCATATGTAATTGAGTAAATAAATTTCATATACAGGCTGCTGGTATAGGGACAGACAACAGCAGAAAATAATGCTACAAAATGAGCAAGCATCCTTTCATACTTTAACTAGAGGTTGACAATCCCTTCACACTTAGAATCCTGTTAACTCTTGACTTGAAGTGATTGGACATGCAAATATAAATAAAAAAATGTAAATTGATAAAAACTACTAATGCGAACTGTTTCCTCCGAAATTGCATGCTAAGTTGGGAAGTGACATTATGGTGGCCTGAGTGGTAGGCAACTGGCAACAATGTTGGTTATTACAGTACATGTATACAAAATATGTGACTAACGTTTTGTGCATTTATGGCTAGTGAATGGTTGAGAAATTACTGCGGCCAAATGCCAAAATTTGTTTTGGTTTCTGTTGTATCAAGTATCAATGCCTACTTCTATCCAGATTAAAATGTGTTCGAAAACAAAATTTTGAAACATATTTAACTGTATGGAAAATATCTGCACAATCATCAGTTCACTACAGGCGTTTGAACAATACTAATTTTCCTAGGTCTTACATTATTACCCAAACAAATAAACATATTTTAAACTAAGTAGACACAAAACTATTATGACACACTACACACATTATTGATATTGGCCTTCTTAATACAATAAACCATCACTAGGTGTTAGTTTCGCCAGAAAAAATTATACCCTTTAACCTTTAGTTATAGCAATTGGGTGTGGTGAAGTTACAATATTGTGAACAAGAAAACATGTGTAACTTAAACCAAAATTTTCACCATTAATATTTTAATAGAAGTGGAGAGAGTTACTGCATTTTTTCTAATCAAACAAGGCTTAATTTTTTTGTCTGTAATGTCAAGTAGGCCAAGAGTATCTGTTTAAACAGGTTTATTATTATTTTGGGCAGAATATGTAGGCGTGGATACGTTACACCGAACCAAAGCTACGCCATGAGACAGATAAATATGAAGCGAGCTGTGACATAACTCCGCTTGTCGCCCGGCCGAGCCGCGATGAGCTCATGAAGTAAGCGCGCTCAAATCTTCATCAGTCCGGAACTCAAAACATAAAACGTGTTACACTCAGAACTCGGGCATTTTACATTGCATGTAGTTAACGTGGGTGAAAATACTTTCCATACATTTCTAGTTTTAACAGGAGAGAAAAGTTTGGTCTGCCATTCAGTACGAAAATAATGAGTGCAATGAAGTGTTTATTATAACTGTTATAGAACGAGATACTTTTTGGATAGTAAAAATTAAGATAAAGATAAATAAAATATATATTTCAAAAAACACAAATTTTGTGCAGCGTATGGCCACATCTACAGCTTGTTATAAAAGTTGTTATCAAAATCTTCTCACGCTTTGGAAACAAAAGAAATAGCATTATGTTATTAATAATTCATTTCATTTCACCCTCGTCAGCTGTTGTAAAACCCGCTATAATTGTAAAATTGCAGTTAACTCTCTTCGATTTGTCAGTAAAACTATACACAATACTGGATAATGCGTGGCAACAATGCTGCAATTGGGAGGGATGCTAAGCATCTAGCGAACTGAACAGCTCATAACTGCAAGCAAGTTCTTTGAATTAAGTTTGAAAGGGCTTTTTTTAATAATCTATTTTAGAAAAGCTGCATTGCACAAACAACAAAACAAACTACTGACAACCGAAATCATAATTTAGCAAGTTTATTCCACAATTATCATCAAACTAGACATTGAAGTATTGAACTCTTATAGGAAATAGCATACATTTATCTAACATACCTTTGTTCAAGTCAGTCTCAGTCAACCGTGAAGACATGAAAGATGATGACAGATGTGCCACTTTATCTCGTTCCTTGGCTTTCGTAATGTATTCTGCTGCAGAAGGTTCCTTTGACATTTTAAGCGGTCAATTTTGCTGAGCATATTTACTACAAAAAATATCCACCATGCCCGCAAACAACACAACCAACTGTAGCCATTTTCCTAAATATTTAAACTATAGACGCACCACGCCGAACATTGTCAACGCGGGAACAGCTCTGTTTTGCTATGACTCACACTACCCCGACAAGTAACTATGCCATGCGCAGTGCGGTGCACCGCCGCTTCTTCACAGCCAATTCCACCCTCTCTCTGTGTCTTCTTTCTTCGTATAAAGGTTTCACTCCACTTTTTTTTTGTTGAAAGCAGCTTCAGATTTTGGCTCCTTGTACTTTAAAATAAATATGACGTTATATTCTACATTCTGCATTCGTGGCATGAAAATTTAAAAACTTGTCACCAGTAACCAGTCTCAGTTGTAGAAATTAAAGTGGAAGCGATTTCGGCACCCGCCACAGATTGGCGCCTGAGGCGCATGCCCCGCTTGCCCCCCCCCCCCCCTTAGTTGCAGCCCTAAGTATGTAATGCCTGCTAACAGTATGTTGCACTGCAAAACAGTACAAACAGTAGTTATTTAGTGTGTGGAAATCTCTGCATTGCGTAATGATGGATGTGTACAATTGTATTGTTCAATTTCTAATAAGTGAGAAGTAAAAGGAAATGCACTCATATTTACTTGAAGGGGAAGGGGAGTATGCTGGAACTTTTTTCTTGCAAATTTTCAGTGCCAATAAACACACCGTGCAGCAACTGCTCTAAGGCATTTCGGAAAATAAAGTTTCGCAGAATTTGAAAACAATCACAAATAGTTGAATTGCATGGTGAGAAACTGCGGACACCCCCCAACAAACAAAAACCAAAAATATAATGAAAATGCTGTGTACCAGTAACTTCGAAGAGTGTCGCATAAACACAGGCTATACTGTAAAGTATAACCTTGTTAATTCAAAGCACTTGGGTACTGAATTTTTTTTTAATTTGAATGACATAATTTTGAATCATCCAATGAAAATAATTATTTTTTCGGAACCTTCTCTTTCTCTCTCTCTGTAACATTCAGGGTGTTTATGATAAAGGCATTAGTATTTTGTTGTATTCTAGTGTGGGCTAATATCGTATAATTGTTTTTAAACCCAAATGTAGCAGTTGAACTTCATCAATGTACGTGGAGTCAAATGTGTTTTTTGTTGCCTGCCAGACACAAGCCATTTTGTCGGCTGGCATCCTGGAGCTGCAATGGTGACTCATACGTGAGAAAGAGAGAAAGAGAAGGTGGGAGAGAAAGACAGGTATTGCAGCATGATGCAACTCTTATCTCTAGGCAAGGTTGAAGGGGGGGTGGAGAAGTATAAAACAGAAGCCAATGCAAATTTTGGCACTTGGCTGCAGCAATTTCTCAATTGTTCACTTGCCATATGTGCAATGTCAGTCACATTTTCTGTGTACACATACTGTAATACCCAACAATTTTACCAGTCGCCTACCACCCAGGCCACCACAAGGACACTTCCTAGCTTAACATGTGATTTCTAAGGAAACTGTTCACATCAGCAGATTTTTTCAAACCAATCTTATTAACGCTTGCACTCTGATCACCTACATGTTACGTCCAATACTTTCATATCAAGGGTTATGAAGTTCTGAGCATGAAGGGGTTGTCAACCTTAGTTAAAGTATGATAGGGTGGCTTTTTAGTAACATAATTTTCTGCTACTGTCTGACCCTAAGTAGCCTGTATGCAAAATTAAGTTACTCAGTTACACATACTACAATTTTATTGTTTTATTACACATTTCCCACATCCACCCTTGATGGCGTATAACTCCGTCATACATCACAACAGGCCCAATGTTGTGTTACTGTTTTCCTATTTATTTGAAATTTTAAAAATTCCCTCTTTCTGGTAGGCATATAATGACTCGTCCTGTATACCATGAATTATACTCTATCAGCTGGTGTATTTGATATTAGTGAAATTGTAAGGGCAAATAAGTAATAAATATGTATTTTATTTTTTATGTCCTTGTAATATATATTATTTTGCTCACAGTAAAGTGAGCAATTCTAATAGCTCAGATAAATTATTTCCTTTTTAGTCAATTTCTATCATTCTGTCTTTTGTTATCTCACGTGTCATCTGATTGACACAATGGCCAAGCATCCTAACTTCTGCATGCTGACACTGGGTGGGGTCAGCTACTTGTCAGAATCTTGGTGGAAGCACATCAGTAGCAGGTTGTGAAAAACTGCAATAACGAGCTACTTTGGCTGAGCCAGTATAAGTGTGTTTAACTGGTGCTGCTCAGTTACAGGAACCAAGGTAGGAAGCTGTCAGTCCCCATATTATAACTGGGGCAATGCCAGTGGTGGCCGGTGCCTAGAGTCAGCTCAGTGCACATGCCTTAAAATGTTTAAGTAAATACCCATACCCCAAGCCAAAAGTGGGGGTCCTCCCCCGGAAAAAATTTAATTATAAGGTGCAAAATGGTGCTATTTAAGGAGTTTCCGAATTAAAAATTATTAATATATTGCTTTTAATAATTGTAATATTTTTATAGTTAAACTATGCTGCAAAAAAAAATCCCATACAAAAATTGCAACTAATACATCACGAAGCTATAATTAAATGACTGTCATAACTATTCGGCAGATATTTTTGGCAGAAAACTGCCCTTGAATGATAAAGACTGAAAACTATTATTGTTAAATCTCTTACAACTACACTTACACACTACACAGTTTTTATAACAGCTATGGTATTTTAACGTGATGGAAGGCGCCAACGATGTGGGTATGAAGCAGTGACAGAATACAAGCGTGGGGTATGCGAAATATCCCCAAAAAAAACCACCTACCCTGTGCAACATCGTCCATCACTCCGGTGAGATTTCCACATGCGAAAATCAGGGGCGATCCCACCGGGATTCGAGAAGGATCGCCATGATCAAAAGCAAGCAACCTGATTGCTCGACAGTCGCGACCTTTACCAATCAATTTCCTTGTATGAATAAAATAATTTCCTTTCTCTGAATGTGTGACATAAACATAAAAGTGTTTAAAACCAGCGTAAATTCACAGTACAGTGTACATTCACCGTTTCCTAAGCTAAAAGCATAGTTAGAAACTGCCACGGAAAATTTTACTTTTAAAAATTTTAAAAAGTGGGTTTTAGGTATATTTAGCGGTAAAATAATTTTCTGTTGAGTTAACAATTTTTTTTTTCTATTTTTGGCACAAAAATATAAAATTAAATTAAATTCCTTACATTTCTGCCATGATATAAAAATAATTTTGAAAATTTAAATATTTATTTGTGTGTGACATATTTAGCTGAATCTATTTCATGTTTAATTTCTTTCAGACAGACCTCCAACATAAAATCCAACAATTCATTTTGAATGGTTTTTGAACTACCCTTAAAAACACGACTACTTTCTACGTGATTTTTTATGGCAGAGTCTACGCTACCAATTAAATCAATTAGACCTCTAAATATTCCCGGGTTATTTGATATCTCTGATTCGTCATGACCTCTAAGCACCAGTTCAAAAACACCGTAAAATCGAATATGATCGATAATCTTTGATGAAAAACGTAAGTTTTTTTTCTACCTGCTCATTATATTTTTGTATCGATAAACAATAAGCTGTATCAAGCTGAGTTGCTATGTTGACCGTGCCAATATTTGCCAGATTAAGTACATTTGCGATATGTGTTTTGTTTTCAGAATACCTTTTAATATATTCTTTTAAGTGCCCTAAGTTTTAACATGTTTCGTACTTCAGGAGGGCTCTCCACGGAACAATACACACGGGAATCAAAATAGTGCATTTTTACCGGACACCCGCAAATCCATTAAGTTTCATCGTAAATTTTCTTATTGAAGTATCGTTTAAATTTGCCTTTCTTAGTTTTGTAGCTTGTCGTAAAATTAAGTTCAGAAACTTGTCGACCTAACGTCTTGATTTAAAGTTTTTCTCCAAATGTTTTCCTCGCGAACGGCGAATCCAACAGCACACCCACTGAATTCATTACACAAGAAAAAAAAACTTTTCACATGCCTAATTCACGTGAAACCCCGATAATACATGTAGTAAACAGAGTTGAAGTTGTCTGGAAACTGGTCACGGTCAAGCCACCTAAAAACTTTCCACCCTGCTCTGTTTGGTTTTTTTCGGAGGGTTTCGATAGTTGCGGCGGATATCTTTGTTGCATGGATTTCAAGGACAGTTGCGGGGGTGGGGATGTGACCCTTGCTGTTTTTACCTACTATGACGTCTCTTTCTAGTGCACTGCCTGGCATGGCACGGCACATCAACCCCTGTGCGGCTAGTCCCTAGAACTTTAGCGTGGGTTAGCTGGTAAGTCTTTAACACATTTCGTACTTCCGGAGGGCTCTCCACGGAACAATACACACGGGAAACAAAATAGTGCATTTCTTACCGGACACCCGCAAATCCATTAAGTTTCATCGTAAATCTTCTTATTGAAGTATCGTTTAAATTCTCCTGGCAGAAAAACAGTGTTGCCACACAGACAAATACGGAAACATATTTTTTGGCAAGAATATGCTCATTGCAATTGCACCGTTGCACTACACAGCCGGCAGCCACTGGCCAATGCCCAAGGTGGCAGCTGTGAGGGGTGTGCATGGGATCACAATTCACGAGGAGATTCATAAAAATATGTTATTCCATTAATTTAATAAAAATGGTGAGATTATCAATTATCTCATCCACATAATTGTGCACATGATAGTGAGATGTTGTCAAGGAGGAGGAAAGGCTATAAATTCCTAACTGATCACTTTGAAGTCTTTCACACTTTTAGTGTGTCTGGAATCATCAAGTTAAGATCTCATTAAGACAGTCATTAAATTATCCCATTACTATCCAGAAGATGTAAATGGCGATTTTGGAAATACATGCTGCCATTACAAAATAATTTTGAGCTGGGAGAAAAAAAAGCTACCACAACTAATACTTACACAACACTGAAGAGACTAAGCAATACCTTCTCTGACCTTGAAATCACCTTTAAAGAGTTTCCTTATATCATTGTTCACCATCTTTCCAGCAGGAAAGGGACTTTCAAAGCTAAACAAAGTAAAGAATGATAAAAGGTCAACCATTATGGATTGCAAACTCACTGCTTTAATATTAATGTGCTGCAAGAAGGATATAAGACTTAAAAAGAAATTTGCTGAAGTTAAAGATAAATTCACTGAAACAGAAGCAAAGAAAAAACTTTGCAGTTAATTTTATGAATGAGCGTTCACTGTAATTTCTGTTTGTTAAAGCAAAAGCAAGGAAAAATCTTGCATTTCTTTTGTTGTAAGAATGGTATCTTACTGTAATTTCAGTTTGTTGATGAAAAGTAAGGGTAAATCCTTGCTTTATTTTTTGTTGTAAGAATGTAGTTTCTTTTTGTTAATGACTATTACTTTTGCAGTTATTGTACTTGTATTTCACTTACTACTTGATCCTGAATCTTAAGCAGCAGTTTTTAGCAACATACCACCAGTTTCTACATAAACCTAATGGAGATAACAACAGAACCTTAAATTAAATTTGGTTGGGGGGGGGGGGTGGTTGAGGGAGAGTTAAGTTTAATTTGTCCAGAGCACCAATCACCTAGAACGAGACCTGAGCTCTGTGGTTATTGTGTTAGTTGACCCCAGTGCTGCATGATTGTTCTGAATCCACCAATACAGCTAATTTATAATGCAGACACATTTCAATGGAAGAGTAACGTACAAAACATATGGGAGAAATTATGCTACAAATAATAAGTGGCAAAACTTGATTTTCTCATGAAAATAAAAAAAATAAAAAGTAAGGGTACCTGTATATTTCCAAGTAGTTTTGTTTAACTTAGATAAACTGTCTTTGTTTTCCTAAGAAATTTCTTGCCAACCAACATAAAGCATAATCTGTTCTACTCTTTGTGAATATGTACATTATAAGTATAAGTGTGCTACATTGAGAAAAAACCGAAATTGGTACATATACTTTATTGAATGAATTTAATACAAAATATTTTGGCTATTTGAGGTGTATATGCAGTAACTCTCTTAGAAAATTACAAACTACATTCTGCAAGTTCTCCCAGTTTTTGGACAGCATAACTATCAGCTACTGCCAGCTGCTTCTGTAGACAGGTTGACACTGCCGTAGGGAAGGTCTTGTAGATCTCATCTGCATCGGCCACAGCTCCTGTCACCTTGGCCGAGAGGGACACTGCTTGCTCATCCACACGTACCGTCTCCTTCGCCACACACTCTGCCTTCTTTTCTTCGTCTGACAGATTCTCGCAGGCCTTGAGCGCATTACGGGCGTCATCAATGTCCTTTTCCGCGGTCTGCACCACTCCTGTGAGTGTCTGCACATCGTTCAGTGCCGAGTCTGCCTCTGAAGTGATGCACTGGACCACATTATTGACTAGAGTGCGTTTCCAATAGTCCACATTACTATTGAGATCTTTCACACATTCACTGACACTTGAGTCTGAGGCAGCCTGCAAACATAGCAACATACTTCATGAAGGTACGTGCTAGACTATACGTTGTAATAAACTACAACAAACAATGATTGTTTCCAAACACCTTTTCAGTTTTGATTTTATGGTTAAAAAATTGAAACCATAATAAATATAACTGAGCCATAGAAAATTGCTGAAGAATAGGGTAAGTTTTTCTCCGGCTGATAACACCATGTACAGGAGCTATAGAGCCCAGTCAAAATGAAGGAACATTAAAATCAAATAGGAAATACTGTTTCTTTTACAGAACTCTTTAAGCAGAACAGACTTAATATTATTTACGTATTGTTTTAGCCATGTAAATATTATGGTAATTTTACAACTTTGAGGTCTGTCAGTTGTGGAGAGTTACAGTTATGTATTTCAATACAATGGACAGCATCCCAGATCAATTTAGCAAGGTTTGCTAGTTAATTTTCATATTGCAGGGTGTCTACCCAACTCATCCAACAAAATTCAGTGCATTTTTCGGTGACCTATGGGGACGTAAAATAATTCTTGTGGCATATGTATTTGTGCCTAATAACCGCATGTACTCTCAAAAAAAAAAACATTTAGCTTGTGAGCACTACTACAGTACACATTTTGTTTACCCCTCATTCCTTTATAATAAGGCAAAAGTTTACTCTTCGTAGATAAGAAGGCCGTGACAGCTAGAGTTACATGCTTGTTTCATGGCCAGCAGATGACAGCCCCCCTCCCCTCTCCAACCCGCATTATACTTTCTCAGTGTGGGAAACAACTTACAATGCCTTTCCCGGAAACTGTCAGTATCTTCACCTCCTTAGTGAAAAAATGTCCTGCAGACAGACAACTTGTAACCCTCCCCTTTTCCTAGCCGTTATAAGCTCACTTTCACGTATATATTAATGTCGGTAAAGATAATCTCTATTAACGTGCACAAAATATGATTTTTCGTACCCCGCCTCTACCCACACCCAACCACTGAAAATGACAGACAACCATATGTCTTGTATGTTATTTTTCGAGTTGTGGCAGTTTTTAGTTTAGTAAATTTTCCTGGCGAAGTGAGTAACTTCTTGTGTTGCAATTTCCTCCATGGTGTAGGATTTCTAGCACCGACGCTATGGTCAGATCATCGGCTTCATGGAATTTATCTGTGATGAAGGTGATTTACGCACGTTTAACTTTGTCTGCTTCGAGTATTGCGCCGTGGTGGAAATGTGTGAGTGTGTGTGTGACTGTGTCACTACTAAGTGAAGTGAAGACATGACAACAAAAAAGAGGGGGATGTGTTATCAGCACTACACATCAGCAAGGCAAGCATCTGGAAAGTAAACACGCCTGGGCAACGGGTAAGAACGGCATAAGTGACTAAGTTTGGGCTCGTTAACGGTGCCGTTTTTGCATTAAATTGACTCTTGCAGCACACATACAATATCTGGGCATGCCATTGTTAAATGGGCACAAATACCGAACACGGTACAGCACAAAGGTTGAACTTTCAGAGAATTCCTAGCAAAGTATATGCTTATTTTTCAAAGCTACAAATAAATGAGCGCAATTTAAACATGTGAAAATAAACTGCTTGTTCCTACACTGCGCTCAACTGCCCACTTACAAAATATGTCACCCTCTGTTAAATTCAGTGTCTTTTTTGGTGACTACTGTGATTCCCGTGATTGGCAGACACCCTGTAATTGTTACACATTTCAATTCAGGTATTCATTGTTTGAAAATTGAACCTTGGGAAATAAAGGTTTTGTTGTAATATTTAATTTAAATTTAATGGTTGTCAAGGTTAATATCCTTGCAGATAATCTAAAGTTAACTGTTTATAGAATGGCATTCAGTCAAGTCGGACAGACTTTTTCCATTCTGTATCCATACGGTTGGAAACCTGTCTAAGACAGATGCACAATCTTAAAATCGAACAGTGCTTATTGATATTAAAAATTAATAAAATTCCATTGAAGCAGATATGTATCTCAACATACACTTCATTTATTATTATATTAAAGTTGTTGTGAAAGAAAAGGCCTTAATATTGAATCATATAACACTTATAAATAATTTATTTTAGTTTCTGATGTGTTTGTCATGTACCAGTAACAAGAATTTTTAAAATAGTACTCTGTGAGAGTGACTTGAAAGTAAATTGAAGGAGAGTATATTGTAATGATACTATTTGAAATTTCCACAGCAGATAAAGAAATGCTTTAAGTGTCAATTGAATTATCGAAGTTTATAGAAGTCAATATCAAAAGTTTACAAAACAAAAATCCTAGATAATGTTATTTGCCAACTTTGTGAGCAAACATTATTCCAGAACGCCATATTTGCTAAGCATAATTTCTTCTGCCACAATTAAATGTATGAAATTACAGCGTCAGAAATAACAACCTCTGAAATATGTCGCTGGGGAAAAATTTTTGCTTAGAAAGTTGGAAAAAAACCTGTGCAGTATTGTTGTTTATTTATTTTTCCTTATTGGCTTTGAGCCTCCTACTATTTGTAATAGATGCATTTAGTGTTTATTTATCTTAAGCCACACATATCCAATTTTTCCGACAAAATTTTGTGATCAAGCGATTAAAGCTCAAACGCCTTCAAGATCTTGACATATTCATTACGATTTCTTATCAAGATAATTTTGAATAATCAGTCAAATTATACAGGCCTTGCTCAGTTGATTTACCTATCATAAATCCGTACTTATCATTAGAAATAATGTTATGCTGGAGTTAAAAAAGATAATACAGTAGTCCTGCTCTTGTCAAAATATTGTTTTCCAAAAATTTTTAGAACAAATTAGGCAAACATTTTTATAGAGATTTATTTCGGCCTCCCCAGTAATATGGGCCTAGCTTTACTAAGGCATTTATTGAAATAAACAGGTAAATAAATGTATTATTGATTTACAAGAAGTTGTTGGTACAATAGTAGGTATATTATCAAGCCTAAAATAATTTTTTATTTAATTTGTGCATTAGTAACAGTATTTGAAGCATCAGAAGTCGACAACACAGATGTAATTTTAGTATTTAAGGGTATAAAACAGCTTTTATAGTAACCAGTATTTGTACAATTATTTTTATCACTTAAATGTAATGTTGCAAAACCTAGTTGGAGAGGGGTGGGGAGATGTACTGATGTACTGATCATAACTGCATTAGCGATTTGTTCAGAATCTGGTACATATATCCACATGTTGTTTGTTATATTTTGATGTTTAAAGTGTACCCCTGATTTTATTAATAATATTTCACATAGCTTTACTACAATTTGCTGACTTGTTTGTAGTAAAATTCTGGAATGGAATGAAATTGAACTGAAGCCAACATGAAGTGGACCTGAAGTGACTGTGGACTAAAATGTGTCTGTAGTAAAATTTTTAATTCAGTCTGACATGACATGAACCCAGACTGAACTAAAGAGATTATTTTACCAAATATTTAACAATAGAACAAACGACTGTTGAAAAACAGAGAAGCAAATATTTAATGCTTTTTTATTTTATCTTGAATTTATGTGTTAGAATATTTATTTTGATTTATTTTGCACTTCCCATCATTCTGAGAATAAACAGTCTTATTTGTCTGGCGTAGGATGATTCGAAAGGTGGATTCACAACCACACTTAACGTATGTACGAACACACGTACATACGTTAAGTATTATAGATTGTATTCACAACAATATTAAATCTAGACATGCGCGGAAATTGTTAATGTCATAACAAAATGTCGGTAATGAATGATCATACTTTATTTTTATTTTTTGAATATATATACATACGTTAAGTATTATAGATTGTATTCATAACAACAATATTAAATCTAGACATGCGCGGAAATTGTTTATGTTATAACAAAATGTTGGTAATGGATGATCATACTTTATTTTAATTTTTTTAATATATATACATACGTTAAGTATTATAGATTGTATTCACAACAACAATATTAAATCTAGACATGCGCGGAAATTGTTTATGTTATAACAAAATGTCGGTAATGGATGATCATACTTTATTTTAATTTTTTTAATATATATACATACGTTAAGTATTATAGATTGTATTCACAACAACAATATTAAATCTAGACATGCGCGGAAATTGTTTATGTTATAACAAAATGTCGGTAATGGATGATCATACTTTATTTTTATTTTTTGAATATATATACATACGTTAAGTATTATAGATTGTATTCACAACAACAATATTAAATCTAGACATGCGCGGAAATTGTTTATGTTATAACAAAATGTCGGTAATGGATGATCATACTTTATTTTTATTTTTTTGAATATATATATAACCACAAGATAAATTATTTGTCAATATAAATCAATATTTAATTGAGTCTTACGTTTGCACATGCTTCATTCACAACCACCACTTAGCATATGTACGAAGTAGACAGTTGATCAACTCTATTACATACATATGCATGCTACGTGAGGATGTGAATGATATCATGCACATACTGTGTTTCTACTTTACGCGTACGTACACGTGTATGCTATGTGGTTGTGAATCCAGTTTAATGTCTTACATAACCAAACAAATTATTCAATATGGTGACCTGCTTCATCTTCCAATGGGTATTTAAAGTTAATGCTTCAATCTGGAGTCTACACTATGGTCCATCTCAGAAGACTAGATTATTTCACTCCACTCCTAGTTAAATCTAGTCTGAGTATGTTTATATTAATGTTTAAATCCAAATTTGTTAGTCTGGATTGAAATTTTGTTGTAAACAAACTGCAAGTACTTTTTCTTTGTTATTTGAAGAGTTATGATATATGTATTAGGTGAGTTTATAATTTTTGTAACTCATTGAAATCAATTGTCATCGTACCGGGCCGCTGGCCAGGTACAGTTGTAAGCCCCGATCTCGACAGCGTTCACTCCCGAGTGCTCCCCGACCATCCTTTACTGCCCGTGTGTAGTTGTGACTCCGCACCCGACTTTACCTCGAACGCACTTGGCCTACAAAGTAGTGGCTGTGTTTGTTTTGCTTTTGTGTGTGTTTGCCACCTGTGTTAGTGTAACTGAAAATGTAACGAGTAAACTTAAGGAATTGTTTGTTTTGTTTAGGGTTATGTTGCCGTGTTGACGCCTCGGGTTAACTAGGTTAAGATTATGAAAACTTTCCGAGAACAGAAAGAAATTACGGAAACAGGTGCAGGGATAAAGGTTTGTTAATTAGGGGCAGTGATTAATGCAATGCTATGTCTATAATATAATGAGGTGTTCATTTGTTACGAGTGTTCATAACAGGTCCTTGCTCGCTTGGTGGCCGCTGGTTCCGGTTGCTGCCTTTGTCTAGAGAGTTGAACTTGAATAAAGGAAGAGGTAGGGCACGAGGAGGAAGAAAAAGGTTGCGTTATTAATTTAGCTGTTGTGGAGTAGTTTGTGTGTCCGATTTTGCTTTTGTTTAGCTTCGCCCTGTTACACCGGGATGCCGGAGTAACTTTAAAGATTTACATGTACTGTATCTCACCACTGGTTTTGCCTGCCAAGCCTCAGCTTCACTCGGCGGCATAACTCAAGAGTGCGTGACGACAGGGTTACGGGAATAGTATGTATGCGGTCGGTGTGTTCAGTAAAGTAGATTTACGACCCAGTTCTCCTGTACACGGTGTAGGAACTGATCATAGTATGGTCCTAGGGTGTGGGCAGTGGGCGGCCGCCCAGAAGTGCTACCCAGCAGTCTTATCAGAGCCCTCCCTAACACCCTTACCAATTCCGTGCACGGATTTGTAGTTCGCCGAGGAAGTGAAGTGTCACCAGCCTAGCAGAGCACGACCCTGAGTAAGAGTCCCGCCCTGGCCGGGTAATAGCCAGGTGGCACCCTGAGGAACAAACCACCTACAAAACTGTACTTGCCCGTCGCATACCTGCAGAATATTGTCACCAGTCACTTCCGCTTCCTCCGGACAGCGACAAAATTTGGTCACAATTTTTGCAAAGGTCATAAAATTAAAAAATTTTAATCACTGTATGTTCGAGATAGGGATCTGTATACTTTCTTACGATATCATCAATCCAATATTTTTATATAAAGAATTTTATAAACATTACCAAGAACAACTTCCTGAAGAACCCAAAATTTTGCTCACTGAATAGTACTTATTTCTGTAAATAGATTGTTACTTATTTTTTAAATTTTGGTTAATCTCTCTTTGTTATATTAAATGACCTGACAGTGTGCATTCAAGAGTTTTTGCAGACCACATATGTTTGTTCACATTAGTAAAAATATATAATGCACGTACTGTTTGAATTTACAATCATAATATCATTAAAAATTGTCTGATGTAAATTAAATTAATTGATAGTAATAATTAAATTACGGAAATATTTTTTATCAATTATTTTCTCTACAAATACATAATAAGTTTGTACACTTCTTTTTTAAACACATTTAAATTTTGTAAGAAAGACCTAGATACAATAACGTTTTGCACACAAAATTTGAATAAGAACAAACTAACCCTTTAAACTGTGTTTTGTATGATAACACTCACACCAGGACATTATGCTGGTGACTTACCAAATTTAACTATCAATTTTATATATACTGACTTACATGTTGCAAAAGTTCTTCAGCTTCCTTGTCATATACTGCGTAAGCACCTTTAATGACACCTGCAGCTCCACTTTCAGTATTAAAACTGGTGGTATCAATGAACGTTTTCAGTTTTGCCACTTCTTGCTTAGCATCTGCCAACTCTTTGTCAATAAAAATTTTTGCATTGCTAAATGAGGCTTGAGTGACCTAAAACACATTTATAAAAAATATCAAAGTTCAATAAAAATAGAATAGGTTAGTTTAAAAATATCATTGAACAACAACAAAATGTCATAGCACTGGTAGAAGAAAAGTGTTGTAAGAGACATTCATTCATGTAATTGTATAGGACCTGACTCAGGTTATTTTTTAATGACCAACTTGCCACTGAGCTAAGTTATTTTTTAATGAAAATCTATCTGCTATTTCATATCAGATTTACCATGTTATCACACAAATCTGCCAAAATTGGCAGGATAAGGATGAATACAGTACAACATTTTACTGATGAAGCTGAAACCTTACCAGGTTTGTGTGTGTCATTCCTTACTTTAAACTCTAGTTCATTTTAGAAAAGTTTCAGTGATGAAGTCTGTGTCTTTTTCAGCAAATTAACTACAGTGAAAAAAAACTCAGATTTAAAAGATCAACAAATTTAATTGATTTACATTAGTTGTTGCACTTAAAAAACTATCTTTAAAACTTTATTTAAGGCAAAATTTTAAACATAATTACATTCTAAATGAATCCCTATAGTTAAGAATGACAAAATTATTATGCAGTACGTACGAAACCATGCACCTTGAACTCTAAATGGTAAATTTTCTTACAAGCTAAAGAATTATTTTAGATATACACCATAGCAGCAAATGGTGTGTCACAGAAAACCAGAGAATACACGGACAGACAAACAAACAAACAAAAGGACTTTGTTTGCTTGTTTGAAGTGACACCATTTGCTGCAATTGTGTATGTTCAAAATACTTTTTAGTTTGTAACCTGCCCTCATTATAAGAATTGTTTAAAAATGACATAAATTTTCTTATTGATGTGGTCCTATTTTGTAAAAAAATTTTATATGTACAATAGATTTGTCACTACAGCCTTGCTGCTACCTGCAATGCTATTAATTTTATGTTTTTTGATGAGATTTAGAATTAATATTTTTATTGGTTCATTTTAGTACGATATTGTACATTCCTCAGACGTACATAGGTACCGATACTAGTTCCTTTTCATAAGTGTGTGTATGATGAAAAAAAAAAACACTGTAGCCTATTATTTATTTCTAAACTTGCAAAAGAAAACACAAGGGAGCAAGATTTTCCTCTGCATCATATATACTTGTCACCTTGCATTATTTTATAATTTAAAATTTTAATTTGCCTTCTTGAATTTTTAAACAACTAGCCTCTGTACATGCTCCTCTGTTTGTACTTTCTTTGCAATATTAATTTTTTACACCTAAACAGGAGCAGGTATCAAAAATGTGCTTGGCAGATTTGTTTAAAATTGTCTTCTTGGAGGTAATGTTAACTCTGTGCAGGAATATTACTTGCTATGGTGAATTTTAAATGTACAATCAATATTTTTAATTTGTCATTGTACCACCTCTTGAGACCAAACACCAACACTCACTTATGACCCCTCGCCACGCATCACCCATGTTACCGCCCGCGGGAGCAGGCGGTAAACGGGACGTGTACACCGGCATAGTCAGTAGTGTTGGGAGTGATGAGTGCCACATGGTACGTCGGTGCACAGTGGATAGGGCAGGGGTGCCCCCCTCCGTGCGCAGTGTATGTTATCTGTGGAGCCCACCCCCGTTTCTGACATCAAAGTCCCGACACCAAACAGATTTATGTAGAAACTATAAATAAAAGTATTAGTACAATGTCTGGATGGAAAATCCAGTGTAAAATTATGATTTATTTCTGTTTTATTTTTGGTCACCGTTCTTATCTTATGTTCTTACATAAATTTAAATTCAGATTGTGCATTTTGTGACCTAATTACGCAAGTGATAATTTTCATGATTTTCAGTATATTTGTATTGAGATTTTTTTTTAATTTGGCCATGTACTGTGTAATTAGGTTGTAAGAGGATTGGTTGCTGAGCATTAAATTTAAGTAACGGTTTGACTATTGTCTCGGTGGCCATTGTAGGCTTCGGCCAGTTCATCAACAACTGCAAACAGCGTCAGACATGCGTGCTCGCACTCCTTCCCGTGGGGTCCGCCTTAACTGATTTGTATCAACTGACATCGTAGTGCTATAAGTGTTCGTTTCATAATTTAACTGGATCATCAACCTTTTCTAACGTTTCTAAATGACCCCGCCGGAAGTCCCGTCAAAAAATTTATGAGTTTTTTTTTTTTTTTAATTTGCTTTGTCCGCTATTCCCGCAACGCGGGCCGGACACGTTAACTTACAATTTAAGGTACTGGCCTACTCCAGTTGGGTTAATTGCAGTACCAGAGACTTTCTGCATGTACCAACTATTGTTGCACTTCTCTCTACCCGCTAGAGAGTGACGTAACTCTGTTTTACGGTGGCCTGGTCCGTCCAACCTTGCAAAGACTTTACTGTCATGGGTGCTGCACTCTCCATTGTCGGCTGAAGTCAACTATACGGGTGCAGCGCGATCCATTCGCCACACCTTTCACCTTACCGAAAATGCGCCTGTGAGTGCTCAATAACCCGAAGAGACTGACGTGCTGGACCGGTCATCAGCACCCACGTGCTTATCGGTCATGCGTCCTGACCCTGAAGGCTTAGTACAGACACTATAAATTCTCTGGGATTGTTTCATCTTTGCCCTCAGCAACCGTTGTGTGTAATTTTTTTTGAACAACGTATTAAAATCTTACATAAACTAGAGCTACGCGTGCCTCGTCTACATTATTAGAATAGTCCTGCTTGTGCCCCGCCTTTTCAGTGTTCTAGCATTACCAGTGCATATGTGTAACGTAATCAGTTCAAGATAACAGGAACGTAGCTTAATTTTCAGTTTTCAAGTAACTTGAGTCTTACACTGCAGTACCTAGGGAACCGCCACCAAACGTCACATGCCCTGAGATATTCATCTCTACCGACCTGGGCCGGTTCACAGTCCAGGTGGCACCCATTGCTTACTCTGTTACACGTATGGAACTTTTATTGTAATTATGTACATGTAAATTGATTCTTTAACATCCTCATGAGTAGTTTATTTTAAGGAAATGTTTTGTGTTGCTGTGTTATTTTTTTATTCATAAGGAGTGCACCCCTAAAGAAGATGATTTGAATACGGCCTAAAGATCAATCAGACAATCTAGTATCAAAACAAAGCAGACACTTAGTCCCAAGTACATGAGCAGTGTAATCTATAGACTAGTGTCTGCAGTAACATGTTATTCTAATGTGCAACCAATAGAAAAATATACGCAATGCATTTACACCAATAAAATAGAAAGGTGGCAACATATAAACTTCAAACTGCATGGTAATAGGAAAAATAACCTCAACCAATAGACTGCAATTTCAAACACGTAACTAAAGTACGTATTCACTTTCATTATGTTATCCTGCAGGCCAAGCATGGTTCTTTTCAACTGAAATGTCAAAGCCATGACACTTTGCATGAATGACAGGCGTGTCATGACAGCAGCATAAAAATAAGAGGTAGGATTACTGTGCCATAAATCTCCTTGACCATATCAACAATCGCTCTGAAATTGAAGTTTGCAGATGTGGACAATCTGTAAGATATATGTAAACAAATACTGTAAAAACACGTTAAAAACATAAAATAATTTGAGTAAAATAATTGTGCAAATAGAGTGAAAATAAGAGAATAATAGACTAACTATTAATGTAGACAAAACTAAATTTATAATTTTTAAGAAAGAAAGAATGTGAAACACAAACAATAACTTTTTATTACAGCTAAATAACCAGACTTTCAAACAAGTAATTGATACTAAATACCTAGGATTAGTAATTGACTCCAATCTTACATGAGAAAATCATATTAATAACCTAAAAAGAAAACTATTCCAGTTCTGGGGTAACGCATTGGCTGAGAAACTCAATTCCTGAAGGACATGATAAATTACTTGTCAGCGCTGATACCCTACAAACATTTCACCGGACTGACATGCCTAAACACAACTTTTTAACTTAATTCAGAGGTGCATAATTACACTACAAGAGGGATAAATAAAATCCACTGTCAACACAAAAGAACAACAACATTTGGCACAAAACGAATCAAAAATTGACTAACAAAAATGTACAATGACCTCTTAGTATCAAAGGAAAATCATTTGCCATACTTAAAAAATATATAAAAAACATTTTAAGACAAAAAAACATTGAATCATCATAGTGATATGATTGACCATAAAGTCTAAATCACCTTTCTGTTATAAAAGTGTCATATTTTTTAACATTCAGTCCCATACAAAACAGCAGATAACATAATGGCCAGTTAATGTCTATGGTAAATGTTCCTAAAGATTTTCATCTATTTGTTACATATGGACATGGTTAAAATAAAGAAGTACCTAAGCTTGTGTGTCTGTATTTACAGATTTATTAGCCAAGCGTTAAGAGTATAATTGGTAATAGTATTACAAGAGTAGACATTACTAGTGGTTATAGAATGTTGTCATAGTGACATATGTACAGATACTTAACATTTGTGCAATATTATTTTTATTCACTTTCTTTCTTGCTTATCATGTCTACACCTAAGCATAATAATGTATGCTATTGTTTCCTGATATTTAAAGAAAAAGTGTTAATGATAATGCTTTCATGTATAGTATCAGCATTTATTGATTTACTAATAGTCCCAAAACGAGCGAAAATTAGCTCTCAGGGACAGTTCCAAGCTATGAATTTTAAAAAAAATTGTTGTTTTCCCAATCTCTCCTTGAGAATTGTATGATAACTTTCTTGGTCAGTTAGGTTTCTTGAACCAGCACTTACTGCGAAAAGTCCAAGGGCGAAAATTATAGCGGACAGTTCGGTAGACATCTTGGTAAAATATGATGAACAGGATATTGAATTATCGTTATTTATTTGATGTTATAATGCTAATGCGTACTAGCAATTTCTTTATCAGTCACTTACATTTATTTCAAGTAGAAATTATGAGCGCAGTGTTTACCTGGTTTGTTTACAAAGAGTAATTTTGAAATCATGATGCATGTTATCTTTTCAACAATGTACAATGAACTGATAAGTGTTGTTTTTTTTGTGATGAAGCACCTCATGTTTATTACATGTGACTATCTAGTCACATGGACAGAGAATATTTTGTTAGCTATGACTTCGGTCATCTTATGGTATGCCCCTTCTATATGGAATAGGAAAATGTAATTCTTCAATAGTTTTAAAACTGAGCCACTTTCATCTTAGTCTTCTGCTGGAAGTGTTTTGTATTTTTCACTCAAAAGTGTGTTTACAATAAAATTCCTATTAAATTGCACAAGAACTTGTAATAACATGGTTTGAACATCTTTCATAAATTAATAAATTTAGTTATTGCATCTCTCATTTGAGCACTCATTGCAATCATGCCACATAAAAAAAAGCTTAAATATGTGTTGAATGATGAATTCTCAGTCAATAATAATTTTGAGTGATCATCAAACTGTCAAACAGGATTCAGGAACACTCCAAAACCAGTACAGAACACTCATTCAGAGTTGTCTCTATTGCTTTCCAACTGTGACAGATGCAGACAGAGGTATCATATGCCTCAACATTTTCATTTTGTGGTAGGAGACAGATTTCAGACTCCTCACACCTATATCATAATGCATATCATCCTAAGTGGCACAGACAATAGCAACAGTGAATGCATTTGTCAACTTTACGCATGCTGTGCTGACATAATGTAAAATTTCTTCAGCAAAAATCTTAAGAGTGCGTGGTAGATAAATAAATGCTGAAAACATCAATCAATTTCTACGCTTTTTTTCTAAGCCAATATGGATAAAATACTCAATGACAATCCCAGATAACGGTATTTGCCAACTTTATGAATAAATATTTATCCAAAATTACTAATTCGTTATGCATGATCTCTTGCGCCGTAGTTAAATGCACGAGGTTCCGGCATCAGAGATCGTGCCTCAGAAGTTCGTAACACTGGAAACAATTTTGTTTGAAACGTTGGCTAAAAATATTATCTAGGATTGCTATTGTTTACTTTTCGCAATTGAATTAAGTACCACGTCCTATTAAGGAACATTAATTGTTTCAGTCTATAATGATGAGGTTTATATCAAAAATAGTTTTCAGGAAACGTAAAAAGTCTCAGATTTTTATTTTAGGGCTTTATATCCCCAACATAAAAACATTCTAAAGAAAATATTTTCATTGAGTATTAAAGTAAATTGTATATTTCATTCCAATGAGAAATAAAATACTACTTTGTATCAATGAGGTTAGTACTGTAGTATTAATGTTTCACTGTATGTTGCCGTTTCCACCCAGATGGTACAGTATGGATCGTCCAGCAAGTAGTTTGGGCACTCATGCACACTTCCATCTCTCTTGTCTTATTTTCCATCCAGGTAACTAACCCACTGAGCAGGGACAGTCTGAGATACTGCTTGCTGTTCTCTGAAAGCAGTCCATACATCTGGACATACTATCACACATTTTATGTTGTTGTTGTTACTGTATTTCCAAAGTGTCTATCAACTGAATGAAAGTAGAAAAATGAAAAACAATTAATGGGTGAAAGCATGTTCAAACAGCTATTTTGGACACAAATAAAAAAGTGCACTCTTAAAAAAAGTTACTTGGCTTTATGAGTTTTATCTAGGTGTCATGTTTGATATTTTAGATGATTTCATTAAGTGAAAACATGTTAATCAACTGCTAATAAGAAAATGCTACAGTTGGAGAAGAACCTCCACAATTTATAATACCAGTGGAAAAAGAACAAAACCAACAAATATAAAATTGAAGAACACGCCATAGGTAGAGATGATGGTTTATCGTGGGAAAACTTGACTATTTGCTAAGCTTCAACGTACGTTTAACTTATGAAAAGATGACTGGCGTTTGCTTGTACTTGAAGCTGTTGCCCTATTTGACTGAGCCAATGAGAATCCTGAGGTAATATTCAATGTACGTTATTGATCTGCAGACAGCTACATTGTGACAGTGTTTTCAAGGTTATGTTGGCACAAAAAATGTTTGTGATATATCATCACCTGTAACCATAGGGTATGTTTAAGATTCCTGTAGGCCTACTTGAAAATACTACACAGTACTAATCTAAGGGTAGACCAGTTGTTTATGTGAATGAGATAAACAAACATACATATGATGTAACAACAGAAGACTGATTGAACTACTCAACTGATAGGTACATGCTAGTGAAGAAAACGGTTCTCTTTCAGATTTCTTAGTTATGTGACCTTTTGTCAGCAAAGTGGCATCTACTCTGAAGACATGAACTTTACAACTTTAAGGAATGGATTACAGAACAGGATATCCCAAACTTGCCTCATTGTAGTATCTTTGCTACTGCCTTGTATTACAATAAAGTAAATAACTTAATTGTGTATCAACATCACATTTGACAAAAGCTATGATGGTGTCCTGGTTAGAAAACAGAATAATTCCCCATCGTCCAGAAATACTGAAATGTGAGAGTTTCGCACTACTAAAACTGTGCAGTCCTGTTAAAATGCACGTATAGTTAATGCACTTTATAACAGAAAGTGCACTCGGTGCTCCACCTACCCCATACCACCCAGAGCTGAACCCCACTGAACTAGTGTGGGCAGTAGTAAAAAACTGGATTGCTGCTAGGAGTGTTAAGCAGGGGTGTCATTTCAGGTTTTTCTTTGGTGGATTGGGGGGGGGGGGGGGGGGAAGATTTTTTTTTCTTGGCGACAGTCACCTTGTTGCTTGTTTTTTTATTAATTTAGCATGTATAAATTAGAAACTTCAATAATAAAACTTCAGTTTTGTATGCTTACGTTAACATTATTTAAATAACAAAATACACAAAACAATTTTATACTCTTTTCCTTCTTTCTAAGTCCAGGGGGGGGGCATTTGCCCCCCCCTGCCACCCCTAAATGATGCCCCTGGCCTGTTAAGCCTAGTTTACACCAACAAAATTATTACTAATAACACATGTTGACATCATCATGTTATCAACATTATTGCCAGCATTCTGTTATTAACTTTGTAATATTTATTTTAAAAAATGTTACCTAATAAAATTTGTTACAAACACTTTGTTGAAAAAATTTGTTAGCAACAAAAGTTATGAATTTTAGAAACATGTTAATAAGTTTGTCACCAACACTGTTGACAACAGTATTTTCCTGACCCATTATAGGGTAGTCTAGATCAAAGGATATTGGTAACAAATGTTACTAGCAATATTATCAGCAATGTTGTAGGTATTTTTGTCATCAACTTTGCTATTAACATCCATTCATAATTTTTACAACTTTGTTAGTAACATTGGTGTTTTCAGCAATGTTAAAAGCACAAACATTTGCTATCAGCATTGCTATAAGTAATATACCATAGCTTAGCATTTGTTGATAACAATTTTTTAACTAACATTTTGTAATTAACATTGTTACTGTTATTTTCCAGTGTAAACTGGACTTTACTTTTCAAACTTGTGGACATTGTACAGCTTGATGAACATAAATTCACGTCAATATCAACAGACGGTTGGCAGCATTACGCACACACAAAGAATGTAGAAAAATAATTAACGGGCAGACAAAGAACACTGAAGGTATTGTCCTCCTTTGTTATCAAATTGAGATCTCACAAAAGCTCCAATGGCAGTTGACCAAAAGGGTCTGTAAGGTTTCAAAAACTTGTAGTTAGCAGTCAGTAAATGTTTGCCTTAACAGTGTGCAGTATTTTGTTTCATATACATGTGTAAATAATTCTTTACTTTTTATGACATTCATTCAATGCATTTTTTTAATAATGAAGATATTAATATTATATATTACTGTACTTGTCATTGCACATCAATATTTTGATGTTCTCCATCAGTACATCACATAACTGAAGATTAAACTAGTCACTGTTAAGTGAGCACTTTTTTTAAAAGCCAGCATAGTTTGGTCCATCTATTGACTTGTAACCTTCGGTCACGTGCCAGTAAACCATGGTCATGTGACTAATAAACATATTGCATATAATTCTTTACTCTCAAAAGTTAGCATCTGAGGTATGTTATTTATTATTATTTCTGTTGTGTGTGTCCAACAAAAGGACCACATTACTGTAAATAGTGATTATAGAAATAATCATCAGACTATTGTATTCACTTAATGCAGTACTCACTAATAAGTAGTAACAGTTCACAGAAAGACTTGTACCTTCGACAGGCTATAGGTGGGAAGAAGAAGTTGGGCAATCTCACTCACACATTTTCTCTCTCACTTCTCTTACCACAGAGAGTATTCCATTTGTGTTACAACTGTTTTATAGTGTTTCACCTTCTGGGCATTAATTTTAAAGATCTTTATCAGTTTCCTAAATAGTTCCTGTGTACAGTTTTAAAGTTATGGGCTGAGTGTTCTCAATCCATTCCTCATCCTATTCAACTGCTGTGGGAATCAGGGTGTCTTCACTGTTGGTTCCAATTCCAATGAATATTCACAGCAAAATAACTGCTGTGACAACAGTCATCAAGTTCACTCCCTGTCCCATGTAGCCTACAGGTACATAAAGGCAACATATTATGGTGATATGCCAACGTGTTTCGAAGGTATTGCGGAAGGATACGTCTTTCATCTTTCTGAACAAACAACTATGCTGTCCTTACTCTTACAGACACTAGTAGGTAGGTAGTTGGGCTTAACATCTCGTCTAGAGCAAGATCATTATAGATGGAAACAGCCATGGCCTTTGGTTAGGAACCATTCTGGCATTTGCCTGGAGTAATTTCATAATCAGAATGGCCCAAGCTGGGAATCAAACCCAAGTATTCCAGAATGTGTGTCCAGCTGCATCATTTCGTTGCTCTGTCTACAGTCACTGGAATGACGTTTATTGACATACTCTTTGATTACTTGACTTTTGAGTAGGAAAAATACTTCTGTCGTGTTGAATTAGGTGGCTGTACTAGATATTAGTAAGGTGCAAACTCGTTAGATACTTGGTGTTAGTAATTATGTACAAACTTCTACAAGTAGGTATTTTTCAGTATGGTCAGCATATCATTACACTTCCATTACTATATGGATGATGGATCCCAGTGGCCTATTTTAGTGTAGTGGTAAACAGAAGGGTCAGTGTACAGTATTACAGAAACTGTGGAAAGCGTACCAAGTTTACATCTGTGTCAATAAACTTGATGCATTAGAATTAATTTTTAAAAATCTAGACTTATAAAAAAGAAAAATTTCATGTTTTTTAAAATTAATGCAGGAAAGGATAGTCTAAATACTATTTCATTGATTATTATGAAAGAGACATTGCAGTTGTCATTAGGTCAAAAAGGTCCATTCAGCTGTAACGACTAAACAAATTGGAGTATAAAATTATGACACAAGCATGATTATGTTTTAAAGAAACATTGGTAAGTAGCATTTTACACTTATCAGTCTGCTTATTCATTTCATCTGTCAATTATAAAGCTATTAAAAAAAGTAGCTCTGATGACTATTAAAAAAGTTCTTAAGTAAATCAAAACCAGCATTTCATTTATACTATTTTAAAACAAACGTCTCATTTATATTACAGTTCCATTATGTTTAAGTATAAGTCAGTTTTGGAAACACTACAATTTTATTCCAAATGCAGTACTTTATTTAAAAATCACAGCGTAGCCACAACTGGACAGTCTAATTTCATTCTGTACCAGTTTGGATTGCAAGTTAACCCGTATTTTTCATCATAATTCTTGGTTCAGTTTCATTTCTGAAAATTCAACTTCATTAAGAGCATAAAATATGTACTGATGGAATTTCTGACATCACATGCACTTGTATGCTAATTCTGTTACTACATTTGAAACCAGTCAAAGTTAGTAATCATTCTGCTCCAGATGATTGTACAAGGCAGACTATTATGTACACACATTGCATCAATATTACCTTAAATAAACCACAGAGATTTACTCTGTCCTTTAACATCACCAGAATTTTAATAATAAAACTCATCATTTTATTCATAAAAATTAATAAATTTAAGTTGCTGTCCGACAAACTTTAATGTCAAATCTCTAATTACAATTGTTTGGTTTATAGGTAGTAACAAAACTAGCAGTTTTAAATAATTGGCTTGTTTTGTCATGTGAGCATTCCGAAACTTTCATGTAATAAAAGTTAGTCTACTGGAAGAGTAATAAATGGTTCCATTTGGAACGTATGTAGTTATATGAAAAATTGTGACATGGAGACAAAATAAAACAGAGTTCAGCAAATTTATTTAATTTTTATAAATGGCATACAAGTTAAAATGTTTATGCAGTAATTCTCTCACGGGATGGCACACTAACACTTCACTAGTAGGGCTAACTCTATCAAAGCATCACGCTCAGCTAGGGCTAGCTGATTCTTTTCACAGTTAGACACTGCATCAGGGAAAGTATTGTAGATCTTGACTGCATCGGCCACGGCGCCTGTTACTTTAGCGCCGAGGGAGATTCCTTGCCCGACCACATGGGCAGTCTCCTTTGTTACGCACCCAACCTTCTTAAATACATTCTTAATTTTGCCACAAGCACTCAGAGCAGCACGGGCAGCTCCGATGTCTCTCTCTGCAGACTGTGCCACTCCTAGAAGTGTTTGTACATCGTTCAGCGCAGAGTTCACCTCAGAGATGACACACCCACCTATGCCCCTGGCCCGAGCGTTTGCGTTGGCGTTCACAGTGGCCTTGAGCTTGTTTATACACTTGCTAACGTATGAGCCTACAGGACCTGCCTGCAAACATCACAACATGATTCAATGAACCATTTGACCATCCAAAAGCACAAGTTAACACAAGATATATTTTTAGCTTACTGTATTTTGCTAATATGTACGGTATGTCAATTACTTATAACAAATAATTTAGAATGTATTATTTAAAAAGTTGTACCTTTGAGTGGTACTTTAAAAAAATACAGTAAATGAAAATTCAAGTAGAGTAAGAAAAATGAAGATTTCATAGAGCTGGCTCCAGTGTATCGTTACCCAAATAATGCTTTAATACTTTTGGACACATAAGATAGCAAGGGATAGGATTGTCAAAGCTCATTTACACTTGTGGGTTTTTATGTACAGTATATAGACCCTGATGTTTGTTTACAGCTTTGTCATGTCACATCACATTCTTTTCAATCATTTCTGCAGCATTATCTGAGACTAGACTGGTATACTTGCCAAGTAATTGTTGTCTCCGACTTTTGTGAACATGGTGTCTTTGTTAGTTTCTATTTCAGAACAAATCCTTCTAATTGATCTTATATGTAGATCTGTCATAATTGCCAGTACCGTATGCAAGAGTATCCGATGTATAATGCCATGGGTTCCTATTTGTGTAGGTTTTGCAAGTATTACTTCTTTAATTCTAAAAAAAATATTACATGGAGATGGTACCAGAGGGCCAGGGTAACACAAACCGAACTGCAGATTTATGATTGGACATTCATAGTCATCTGCTTGCCCCAAAAGATGACATAAAATGAGACCCTACAATGGGGAGGCGCCAGAATGAGAAAAACGGAGGAAACGGGAGATCCCCGATAAAACCTACCAGCCAGCGACATCGTCAGGCATGATTCTTACATGCAAAAATCTGGGGCCCAACCCCATGGATCGAAACTAAATTGCCTAGGTGGGAAGCGAGTGATTTGACAACTTGACTGTCGTGTCCTCCCTTTAATCCTAAAAAAGGCAAATTTTGTAAAACCATCACAGAGATGCATTGAAAAAGGTTTTTACTCTATAGCTTAGTTTTTCATAACAAAATATTATTATATCTTTGCTAGTTATCAACATAAAAAGAGGCTCCCATCCCTGCAAGAGGCCACGCTGTGGCTCTTATGGCATACATCATCCTTCAACATCATTCAACAGCAGACTCACTAACCAAACGTACCCCATACAGGGCAGCTATAACTGTGCTACGGAAAACCTCATCTATCAGCTACAGTGCACTCAATGCAATGCAGAGTATATTGGCCTGACCACCAACACCCTTAGACAAATAATGGCCACAGAGCTGATACGAAAAAAGTCTTAGCTAGGGTGTTTGTTGACCCACATGAAAAGCCAGTTGCAGCACATGCTGCATCACATCACTCCAGTTTTGACTCTTGTTACACTACCAGAGTGGTGAGGGCTCTACCCAGCAGAACAACAGTGCTAAGTTGAGATGCTAGGAACTGTCTCACCAATACATCACCAAATCCAGACAGCCACCTGGCCTCAACATAAGATAACCTCTCTTCCCACTTTCAAACTTCCCGCTACACCTAGTGTGTCCTCTGGCCGCTAGGTGCACTGATTACCAACCTCCGCTGAACAATAGACATAAGTGTGCCTCCACTCGCCGCCTAAAGAAGCCGGCCCGACCGGCGAAACATCGCAAGCCTGAGCGCTTCCGCGGAAAATGTGTTCGTCCTCTCGTGTGTGTGTTATATCAATGAGTACTACTCTGTAAGTACTTGTACAGTGTACTGTATTATTATTATGTAATTAGTAAGCCTAGTGGCCTCTTCCCGCCAAATCATTATTTACTGAAAATAAAGTTAAACTGTTAAAGCCTAGAAAGAAAAGCAGCAATAATAAACCAACCTTACTCATACTGATGATGTCACTGCATTATTGCTGTACTGAGGGGGTCAGTATAACAAATTATCCACGCCATGATATGGCATTTAATTATTGGGAAGGAAAAAAAAAAGGGGGGGGGGGGGCTTGAATGTTCTCCAAGTTAGAATATTAAGCACATTTTCTCAAATATGTACTGCTTTACCCAGAACATTAATTTGTATAAATGGACTTGAATTGCAGTTGTTCAAATGTTTTGACTCAATCGTGTTGGTTTATTTCTCTCATAGCAAAACCCAAGCAATGTATCAGAAACAATATACGGGATGATTATTTTTAACTCATAAAGCATTCTCTACAGGGCACAGGCCCAAGCTGTTTGAATGATGACTTACAAAACCATGTTCAATGTCCACCTGTGGAGGTACACTACATCTTACCCTTCAGTATAATCTGAAAATGAAGAATCTAATTGTTTATGTCATTTTCATAGCCTATGAAACTGAGAACATATAGCAAACTTGCACTAATGGGCAATTATTTCATGTCATTTAACTCTAAATCACTGTATTAGCTGAAATCTATTCTTTTCAAAACATATATTTACTTTTTAGTTTTATAAGTATTAAGGAAACAAGGTCTCAGCCATATCAAAGCATTTTGCCTTTGTTTTCAAGTTCATGTAATTCTTGCTATTCACTTTATAATGAATAGTCCGCTATGCAGTTCTAGTGGAGAAATTGTTGAAATAATACTTTTGAAAATATTGTTAGGTACCGTAAGTCTCATACAGCATTGATTTACTCAAGACATCACTAGATAGACTTCATCAAAACTGCATGTACATTAATGCTATTTCAAAATAACTATTTTTGACTGTACAGCAAACCTTAGGAAACTCCTTTTAAAATGGAGCTTAGCTCAACTCAAGTTCCTTTAAAATAAAATGAGCTTAACTCCAGTAAAAGTTCACTAAGGAGAAAGGAGCTAGCTCACGCTCAAAACTCATTTTTCGTGGAGCTCAGCTCATTTCAAGTTCCTTTCAAAGATTCTGTTACCGTTATTTAAAAAAAAAAAAAAAACAAATATAATAAAATTGCATGGGTAATCATGTTATATATTTTCGGTGTATTTACAATGCTTTAAATGAGGGTATGTAATAATATGGATAAGGCTAAATAAATTACATTTCGTCGTCATAGCTTCTCAATAAGATGATAAATGCCGACACAGAAATGCTACACGTATCGCGAAGTTGTGATGGTCAGAACTAAAGGGGATGAGGTGGAGGGGGATATGCGCGCGCATGAGGGGAGAGAAGAGAGAGAAAGAGAGAGTGTATACGCGCAGGCGCGACGTGTGTGGTCTGCGCACGGAACCTATTGTGAGTCAGAGTATTATTGCTGTTCCGTAAAGATAAAAGAGAGTTGTTTGTTTACCTTACCATCTCACAGTCTATGAGCGTTAAAAGTAGCGCGCTCGTTTGAACTGACGCTACAATTAAAAGAGCTTAGCTCCAACAAAAACTACTAAGTAAAAAAAGAGCTAAGCTCCGCAAAAACTCCAAAAAAAGGAGCTTGCTACAAGGAGCGCGCTACTTTGAGCACGCTCCTTCCGACCTTTGCTGTACAGTATATGTTTTGTGACTTACATGTTGAAGGCGCTGTGCTGCTTGTTTGGCAAATGCTCCATACGCACCACTTATGACACCTGCTGCTGCCCTCTCCACACGGGCAGCAACAGAGTCAATAAACCCCTTCAGCTTTGCTACATCGTTCAGAGCATCTGTTAATATCTTGTCAATAGATATTCTCACTTCTACGTCAAGTGTTAAGACTTCTGTGGCATTTCCCAATGAATCTCCTGCTTCATCAACTGTTGAGCCTTGCACGACCTAGAACACATTCAGAAATGATACACACTTCAGACAAATTAAAGTGAGTGATTTAAGCTCTGAGCATAATAAAATTATGTTACGAAGACAGTACATTTTCCTGGCAAGAAAGGTGTTAGTTATCACCTTCTTTATTTATCAAGACTTTATATTACAGACAATATTTAGGCATAGAGTAAAAAGAATAAATCAACAACAGAGATATCTTTTTCTTTTTGCAATGTAATGATAAAGGAAATAAATAAATTAAAAAAAAAAAGGAAGCAATACTTGTAATAAATACATCAGGGTTAGTACCGTCACAGAATAACCAATGCTAGCAGAAACAACATAAGAAAGTTTATTATTGAAATGTGACTCTGTCATTGAAATTTATTCTGTAATTTATTTTAATCTTCAGGTCTATATTCTTGAATGGTAAATGGAATGTTACTTACACGTCAGTTTTCTTGCAGATTTTGAAATCATGTCCTACTAAACATGTGAGTACTACACGTCCCAAGTCATCTGTGGTCCCGTGCAGGGGAGTGAGGCAGGTGCTAGTATCGCTGTATGATGAGTGTGTGGGAAGGAGAGAGGGGCAGTAGAGGAATAGTATAGACACAAAGTGCTTCGAACCTAGAGGGACGGGTGTTCGGTGGACGAGGGAAAGGGAGGGAACTGTCTGACCTTGGGTGGTTCACATTTTTACCGGGACCACAGTTGACTTGGCCATGTAATATAAACAATGAGCCACAGTGAAGTAAACCAGCTGCAAAACCATTACAACCCAAAGAGAATACGAATTCAATGAAAACAATAACGGGTTTGAATCCTTGGCTACCTAGACGCAAATTCATTATCATAATACAATTTCAATTTTGATTTCAGCCGATTCTGTACAAAGGCCAAGTTATTTTCTGCTTGAATGTAGTATTTTTGTTAGGATAAAAAAAGCAGCAAAAAAATTCAATTTTGAATATTATCTATTGTATGCATTTTCTTGGCTTGTGGGTGTGAGCCGCGTCTGAAGATTGTTTTGCAAGACAATCTTCAGACTCAGCTCACACCCACAAGCCAAGAAAATGCAGACAACGGCCGCGAAAGCCTGCAATCTATTTTATCTATTGTATGTCTGTATGTTTTCGCATATAGATAAATAAATGCTTAATCTAAAATGTTTTCCGTAAAATTGAAAGTAAGAACAATGGTTAAAGTGGTGTTCAAAATAAGACAAAGCGCAATGATATAGAACAGGTGTATTAGTTTCAAGCGACACTACATGAATCAGTGCCCGATGTGAAATTAATTACACTATCAAAACATGATTGGTTGAGTGATGAAAATGCCTTACCAGCAATAGGTAACTCCTGCCTTAAAGTTTTTAATATTTCTATTGCTGGTTAGACATTTTCAACACTCAGCAAATTTTATTACAGCTTCTCTTCTTCCTCACTTGTGTTTTCGGTCTAACTCTGTGTAATATTTGTGTTGGTATGGTTTATCTATTATTTTTTTAATCTGTTTTTTTTTTCTCTCTGTGTCTGACTCCTTGGAAAATATGAATGACACAATAACAAACAGATTTTAAGCAAGATAACATTAAGCGAGGACTTACGATTTTAATATTCAAGCAATAATTCTTAAGTAATGTTCAGTGCCTGTAAAGGATGGGTAAAGAATAAAATGCTTTCAATAATGACTACTTAGAAAACAGTTTGTAGGTAGTAAAGCTGCCGAGTTGTAATGAATTGGGAAACTGATTTTATGAAACTATTTTTTAACTTAAAGTGCATGCAATAATACATTTATTTCTTATAAACGCTTTATTTAATCAGCACTTACTGTGAAAAGTCCAAGGATGAAAATCAGAAGAGACAGCTTGGTAGACATCTTGGTGAGAGAGGACTCTGACTAAGATGCATCTTAATTTATATCTAGTATTTTGACGTCAAAGTTGGTTAGCAACTCATTTTATCAGTAATTTTATTTCATCCACTTGAAATGCTATTTTGATTTTAAGATATGAATGTATATCTCATTAACAATGAATAATGTTAACAATCACTCATTGTTTATTAAGTGCTGATGAACAAAATTATATTCTGTGACGCACATCTTGTTCCAGCTTGGCACATCACATCTATTTAGCTGTTACGCAAGAAACTAACTGAATAGGCAACAAGCTATATTTGTAGAAACAAATACATTAGTTCTACCTTACTATATAGTTGGAGAAGTGTGGCTGTATCTGCAGTTCGCAGTGTTAAGTTCTTTAGACTTAGATTACAGCATACCTACCTGTGTTTGTTGGAAGCAATTAGTAAGTAAGGTACATAGGCTTTAGGTCTTATAGAAAATAAGGTCATTGGCCATTAACTTTGTTTAGGAACCGTCTCAGCATTTTTCTGCCGCCATTTCGGGAAACCATGGAAAACCGAAAACAGATGGCTGGAGACAGGAATCAAACCCAGGTCTTCCAGTACGACAGTCGATACTGTTACCGTTGCACCACCTTACAATCTTTCAAAGAGAAATTTTCTCGCAACACATCATGTTACAATTATAGTTTATGTCTAACCATATTAATTTTACTATATCCTCATTTATGTTTCTTACGTTATAAAACACTATCTGAAGTCAGGGCAGTGTTGTTCTCCTTCCTTCTAATTGAAAATTTTTTCTCACCAGAGGTTGCTGCCTCTGGATTATGTGTTGACTGTCCAGCAAACTCTTCTCACTTGCTGAACAAGTAAACCTTGGTGCAGAGCCCACGTTCACGAACAATGCACAGTGATGTAACATCAACAGCGCCTTCCTGGTATGAGGGGTTGCCGTATAGCCCAGTCAATAAAGGCAATAAAACTTCGACTGTCGGGAATAATATAGGTAAAGTTGATTTTTTTCTCAGATGTTAGACCAACACTAGAGGAGCATTTCCTCAAAAGTCCCCACTCCTCCCCATGGAGTTTGCCCCCTTCACCCCCCTCAAAGTTGGGAAATAAAGACCTTCAGAGAAATACTTATATCTGTAAGTAATGAATGCTTAGATTATGTTTTTTTTTTTTTTGTTCAAACGCTTGTTTAACAGAGCACAATAAAGGTTCCGTGTGCTTTTGCGATAAAGTTGATACTTTTGTTGTTATTTTAGGAAATGTACCAAAAAATATACCTTTTCACTTTTCCATTTTTTCTTTTAGCTTTATAACTTTTTTATAATAATATTAATTAGAAAATAGTTTGCTGTAAAGTTATAGCTTAGCTTTTCCTGAACTCAAACATATATAACAACATTAAATTTTATAAAAGTTACAGGCGAAAACGGTCTAAACAAGGTTGCGGACCTGGCACTGTGCAGTATGCTTGACAATGTGTCACCTCCTGTACTGTTTTAAATTAATGAATACATCATTGAACACACAGTCACCAAAACTACTAAAGTATGTTTCATCGCACAATCAAAACGTGCTGCCAGACATACTGTGAAACATTCATATTTAAATTATTCTCCGTACGTAAGGTACTGTATAAACAGCTATCGCATGTTATGTATGACGTACAGACATTGTGTTAAATTTTGCAATTTAAAAGCCGGACACTTACTTAAATTTATTATTTTAAATCAGGGTAATAGTAAAAACGATATACAAATGTGTGATGAATAAATACGTATGCCAGTGCCGCCCCGGAGGCCACTGCCACTCCAGCAGCCACTGTCTAGGAATAGACCAGCTACACACCCTTTCCTTCATCCTTATCTCAGATGGTCAGGTGGTTCGTAATCTTGGAACTATAAACACAGAGGACAGTTTAGAGGAAGTGGCGGACGAGAGAAGTGGCGCTGTTAGTGGGTCTGTCTGTGCCTTCTAGCTCGACACTTGTGTTGGAACCCAGAACAAAAAGTAAGTCGGTTTTATTGTGAACCTGTGTATTATAGGTGAATTTCTGAACAAACGAACTTTAAAATGTGCCAGAGAATATACAATAGAACGTAGCACAGCACGTTCATCAGGTCGTAACAATTGTAATTGTATTTTTTTTTTTTTTGTTTTATTAGAGCCATTAGAAAGTAAAAATACAACTTGCGACACTAGCAATTAAAAATATGTTTAGCAATGGATGACTTAAATTTATTGTGTATTATTCGTGGCAAAAGTCCAGAAGGGGACACTATATTGGTTGAGAAGTGACTGAAAGCTATTGTTTCAGCTAGTTTACAGTTAAATGATGGACTCTATCAGAAGTTGGAAGGTAAACAACGTATTACAGTTCATAATTTGTGTAGACAAAATTATACCTCTCCTTCAAGTATTAAGGCGCTTTTAGAGCATCTTGTATACATATAATTTTATTTCCACACATTTCCAGTCTTTAAACCTATCAAAAAGCAGCAACAAAATGTAACAATGATGGTAGGCCTACTCAGTGCACCATTAATCGTCCAGCGACCTGCACGGCAAGCAGTTTAATACTATACTTTGCTTTTATCAGAGAGTTTTCGTGCGCAAATATTAAATAAATCTAATTAACCTATATATAGTTTTTTTTTTCTTCAGGAAATCAAGCACTACATTTTATATAAGAACATTTTTACTATTAATGTGATTTTTAAAGTTACAAATACCAAAACCAATTATTGCAATGTCAAATAATACATTTTTCTGTACATTCCCAAAAATAACAACAAAAGTATTAACTTTATCGCAAAAACACACAGAACCTTCATTGTGCTCTGTTAAACAAGAATTCGAACAAAAAAAAAAAAGAACAACTTAATATAAGCATTACTTACAGAGATATAAGCACTTCTCTGAAGGTCTGCATTTCCCAACTTTGACGTGGGTGAAGGGGGAAAAGCTCCATGGGGAGTAGTGGGGACTTTTGAGGAAATGCTCCTCTAGTATTGGTGTAACATCTGAGAAAAATAATCAGCTTTACCCTTATTATTCTTGACACAAAACCTTTATTGACTGGGCTATTAGTTAGCTAGCCCATTGACTTACACCTGATGGAATGTAATGTTGTCAGAAAGGGTGGTGGAACCAGTGGTTCAGAGGGGTCAAATTACCCCCCAAATAATTTGCTGCAAGGGACATGTTTGCAAAAGGCCTGCTATATAGGCACAGAATAATTAAGTAGAAAACACTGACTGTTATCAGCACATTTTTCACTTTAACATGTGACTCCTTTTACATAGCTAATAACAGATTCAACACAAGAGTAAAATGTGTGTGGAATTTTTTTTTTTCATTCTTGACTCCCTAATGACAAGCATCTTCTGCTGCCCCTGGTTGTCAGTGTTGGTATTATAACCATACTAACCACCTATAGCTGAGTCAGAGGTGTTTTTACTGGTAAATTAATAAAAGTGATGTGGCTTAGAATGTTTTACGTATATATTCATAAATAAATTTAATTATTTTTGACATGTGCCTAGCACACCCTCCCACTAGACCATCTGCCTCCCTGTACTCATTTAGTATGGTCTACACTCAGTGCATGTTGTAAACCATAAATGTTACCTTTACAATATGCTTCCTTAAATTTACTCTTTAATTGCAACGTTTTTCAAGTGTATTATTTTTGTCATATTTTTAAAAGTGTCTTTTTAATATTTTTCTTTAATTTTCCAATTGCCATTATCAAATTAAGTCAGTTTTGCATCAGCTATGGCATGTCTACGTATCCTTCCGCTAGAACATGACATAACATGAAACAATAATCCAACATAATATGACATTGCAAAGGAATAATGTTTTGTTTATGTTTTCACTATTTTTCCAGTGTCAATTTTGTCTTGTGTTACTTTGTATCTGTTCCGTAAAGTGTTTTTTTGCCATGAGAAGTCAGTCTCTCTCGAGGGTGCGGATTTTTCGTGGTGCTGGACGCCATTAGTCGATCGGAGCTTGACGCTGCGAGGAGATAGACGCCTCGTCCACCCCAGGTCCTCCAGTTTTGCACCAGTAATTTTAGTTTCAATACTTAAGTTAGTTACCGGAACAGTTTTCATTGTTCTTTTGACCCTGGGCTCCTCAACCCATGCCAGCCGCCACGTTCAGGGGCTTAATTTTACCTCGTAAGTTTTCCGCTAACCTAGCGCTGTTTTCCCGCGCAACCCACTGGACGGGTTTATGCTCCAGACCCGCTCAACTGGCGTTGGCCTTCAGAATAGACCACTAAATTGTTGCTAATGGTGAGTAAACCACAGAACTTATCCCGTCCTTTATTTATACAGTAGTTGCTCACCCTGTCCCTAGTGACGCGTAGTGTACTTATTTTACAAGTGTGTTGTGGCGTGGAGACTGGCCCAGACAAGTCTCTGAAGAACCTATCATTGGAGGGTGTAACAATCCACTGGTACGTAGCCTGCCACATGGTCGTCAGCCTGTCGACCCTGGGATCATCATCATCATCTGAGTGGTTTCCTACGCGGCTTCTGCCACAGCAGAGCAAGTATGGGAGAAAGGGAGGGAATGTTGTTCAGGCACGCAAACACATGTGCACGCGAGGTGAGGGTTGGCAGGCAGCAAGCGACCTTGGCAGCGACAAGCCACCCCCCCCCTCCCCTGGCTCGCCACCTCCCTCTCCGCTGTCACACTCTTAACCAGTGTGAATGTTATCTTTCCTCTCTCTTTTATATGTTACCAGCCACTTTTTCCTTTCTCCCCTTCTTGACCATTCCATTGTAGCCTACCTCATACTGCTTCACCGGCTCGCTCGGCTCGTCCTCCAGAGATTTTTTTACATACTAGCAAGGCACTTAAAAATTTATTTCCCTGTTAACTTGTTGCAAAAACAGTGGTGCACACTATATATGCGTATATATGTTAGTACCTGCATACACTACACCCACAGGGCAACTGGTCCAAGCCTTGCACGTTGGTGAACTGGACTGATCAAGGAGGAACATCTGCTGCCCCTCCATTGGCAATTAGTGTGTGACAATTCTACATGCTGGTGCAGATGGTGTAAGTAGGATGTCCACCATTAAGCAGTAGCACGCACAGAGTAGTGAAGCGACCAGTGATCTGATCAGGTGGTTGTGGGGAGGGTGGTTGAAGGGGGGTGGATTGAAAAAAATTAACACACTATAATTACACTCGCATTTACAAATACAAAATTGTAGATTTTGATGGGGGGAATGTTGAATCCTTTCTATATGATGTGTCTGTTGACTTAAAGCATTTTTTTACACCATGTGGAATCAGTGATGCAGCGAGCGAACATCTTGACTAGCAGTGCTCTGTGTTGTGTTAGTTACCACGAACTCCATGTTGCTATGCGTCATGCAGCTAAAATGTGTTATTATTTCCGAGTTTGTGCAAACAATATCTACTGATTGGATCATAACATCAGCAGCATGTGCAAAAACAAGCTGATTGGCTTCTTGCATCTAAAATGTTTAGGAAACATGTTGATAATACAGTCAACTCCCGATTTAACGACCCTTTACTGTTCCCGGGTATGGGGTCGTTATTAGAATTTTGAAAAATTTTTGGCAATCACCAACCTTAAAATGTTGACATTTACCGTTTTTTATCATTGAATCGGTGTTCACTCGTCTTCGGCGCAAAAATGACATGTTTTTATAAACTGATACACATTTATTTTGAAAAGCAAACACATTATTTTTAAAAGTAAGACATTAAAGTGGATCTACGACCTTGGTTTAGTTCAATACAAATCATAAACGTTGCCGATAACATAAATTCTTGCACCTGCAACGTCCATTTTGGGATGTTATTTTAAAGAAAGCCGCAATAAAGTTTATTGAAATTGTAATATTTTTCAGTAGAGTGAAGTATTTTGGATAAATAGATGCACTGGAAGCGGGTGTTGAGCTGGGCCAGCTCACCCTCATTGTGTTTCCTCAGGACTTGGTGATATTTTGTGTTCCTGACCATATTGGTTACTGAGAAAACTTGAATAGTGCGCCTAAGAGCCCCCGCCAATGAACTCGTTAGTTCCCCTCTTCTCTACCGACGCCATACGTTCGTTTATCTTCAGGCGGCCTCGGTCGTCGTCGTCGTGCCTTCCCCCCCCTCCCCATTTCGAATTCCCCTCTGACAGGTTAGTCCGTGCCATCGGCGCTTGCCTTGGGGCACTCTGCCTCAGCTCCTCGTCTAGCATGGTTCTACAGATCAACTCATGGCCGACGCGGCACCCGTGACTTCTACTGGCAATGTTTGATATGTTTTGATTTGATTCTTAGTTTTCTTAATCCTTTAGCTTTCGCGTTCTTTTGGTTTCAACTAATTAATCCATTTTCCGTTGTGTGGTGCTGTTTCGGCCGCGAGTGTGGTATGTATTTGATTGATGTTATTTAAATTGTTAATAATGCAGTTTAATTCTGGATCGCCGTTTCGTAATGAATGATAACCTGTAATTTCCGCTAAATAAACCTAGCAGTTATTTGAATTATCTGAGTTTAATTCAGTATTGTTTGAGACTATTTTACCTTGTCCCAGTGTGTGTATTACATCACCTTTAGGGTTAGTAGTGGGAGTAGTAGGAAGAGTGTACCTTGGCATGAGATATGTGCCTCTCGTCCATGGACTCACAGCCGTCTTTATTTAATATTGTGCTGGCAGTGTAAGAAACGGGCACAAAATAAACGTAGCTTTAATTGACAGTTTCACGAGTTTACTTTTGTAATTGCTAGAGACTATTTACCTAGTCCCAGAGTGAGATGTTATGTCACCTTATGGGTTGTTTGTGCGAACTGTAGCCAGTTATGACAATTTTAAAGTACAACTGTTAGAATGTACTGGTGTCAAGGCTGAGTGGTCGGCTGTAAAGAAGCAATTCATTGACAGGTATCAACGACCGGAGGAATCAGTCACAGCGTACATTTGTTGCGTTCTGAATTGCACTCGCGCAATGAACTTGAAGCGGCCAGTGCCTAAGTTGGTGCACTGTATAATGGATCATTGGGTGCCTAGCGCCCGTGCGCACCAATTTGTGAGAGCTACTCCCGTTACCGTTAATGAGTTGCGTCAACTAGCTCTGGAGGTGGATAGGCAACTGTCCTTGGAGGCAGATTATCACCGTCATGTTCCCGTTAATCCAGATGTGTCGCACTGTGGGTCTGTTGTACAGACCGTTGCGAGTCATCGCTTGGTCACTCCTGACGTCGGGCATCATTCAGTGACATGTGGACAGAGTCAGATGCGTCGAAGTCAAGCCAGCGTTGCGCGGCAGGTAACCAACTCGACAAGTGTTGAACGTACCATGTTGCATTGCGCTGTTGTTCGCGCGGACATGTAGCTCAAAATTGTACACTACCAGAAGTGGAACGCAGCTTACGGGTGTGTTTTCGCTGTGGTCGGCAGGGGCATCTCAGATTTCAGTGTCATGGAAACTGAGGTATGCCGCCCCTTTGCGCGTTAAGAACACGGGGCGTTTGTATTCTCAGGTGACGCGCGTCGATTGTTTTGTGTCTGTGTCTTTGTATGGCATCTTCCGTGCCACCTTAATAGATAATGGAGCCTCACACTGTTTCTTGCGCGAACAGTTGTGGGAATTCCTGTTGGCACGCGATCCTCATTTGAGTTCTCGGGTTGACGGCTCATCCGCACTGGAGCTGTGCATGGCAAACGGACAGGTTGTCAAGTGCACTCGTTCTGTCATGATGCATTTCAAGATCAATAGATTTTCTTTGACGTACCGTTTTTGGATTGTTCAAGGGCTGATTGCTGACATTGTGTTAGGAGTAAATTTCTTGTATCACGCCCGTGCAGTGGTGGACGTGCATGGTGCACGCCTTATGTTCAAATTTGCCCCTCAGGTTATTTGTCCATTACGTAAGTGTAAGATGCCCACTCTTGCCCCGTTTGGATGTGTTGCTGTGCCAAGTCCCTCTTGGGAGGAAGCCTTGGAGAAGTTGTTGAGTGACTATTCGGATGTTGTCACCACACGCGTTGGTAGGTGTGATGTCTTACCCTACAAATTTGCTGTAACTGATGTGCCAGTTAGAGTACCATTTTATTCTTACAATCCTCCCAAGTTGGCCATCATGGGCCAAATTGTGGACAAACTGCTTAGTGAAGGTGTAATTTCGCCCTCAACTTCGGATTACGCTAGTCCTGCCTTTTTGGTGACAAAGAAAGACGGCGGACATCGGTTGGTCACAGACATGTCAAAGGTCAATGAGAAGATTTTTCTTGACCCTTTTCCAGCTCCCACTGTAGGTGCCGCTCGGCTCTTCAGCACCTTGGAAAGTCTAGTGTACATTCGGTAATAGATCTTAATGCTAGTTTCCACCAATGTCTTCTGCATCCTGATTGTTGGAAGTACACAGCACTTCAAACGCAGTGGGCACATTTTGAATTTAATCACATTCCCATGTGTGCGAAATTTGGAACGCAGGCTTTGTCATGTGTACTCGACCACGTATTGTCAGACCTTAAGTTTAAATGTGTCTATAATTATATAGAGAATATCATTGTATACAGCAGTACCTTTGAGGAGCACTTGGGACATTTGCGCCTGATTTTGACCCGGTTGCGGTCTGCCGGTCTTACTGTCAACCCTGGAAAGGTCACATGGGCGTCGACGTCAGTGAAATTCTTGGGGTATGCGGTGTCCGAGGGGCGCTTGATTATGGACCCTGAGCGAGTTCGTCTTATCGTCGAGTTCCCGCACCCGAAGAGCATTCGAGGGGTTTCACGTTTCCTGGGCCTGTTGGGATATTACTCCCGCTTTGTTCCTCATTTTTCGGAGCTTGCTGCACCGCTAAATTCCCTGAAGTGTAAGAATGTAGTCTTTGTGTGGGGCGAAGAACAGGAGCTGAGTTTTGTTAAGCTGAAGACAGCCTTGGCTAATGCTCCGTCTTTGCATATGGATGATTTCGATCTCAGGTTTGTGCTTCATGTGGATGCCTCCAGTGTTGCACTCGGTGCAGCATTGAGCCAGTGGCGGGATGGCTCGTTGTGTCCAGTTGGTTTTGCCAGCCATACGTTGTCCGACGGTGAACGTCGGTTGAGCTAGTTTGAAAAGGAGGTCCTGGCATGCGTCTGGGGGACGGCCAAATTTGACTCCTTTCTAAGTGGTGTGGAATTCAATCTATGTACTGACAACCAAGCAGTTTTGTGGTTGTTGGGGCATGCTAACGACTTTGGTAAATTAGGTCGATGGGCTTATCGGCTGATGCGTTTCCGTTTTGTTATCCAACATGTACCAGGGTCAGATAATGCAGCTGCTGATGCGCTGTCGCGCATGTATGACCCCGACGAGTTCGTTGTCGAGCCTTCTACTACTGCATCTTTGGAACCTTAAGTGCCGCCTTTACTACCAGACAGAGTTTCTATGTGAGACTTCAGGAAGCTCAGTCCTCTGATCCGGTGTGTTGTGATCTCGTCGCCGCGATCCAACACGGAGATGAAGTCCCTTACGTTGTTAAAGATGGTCTCTTGTATTACGTGGGATGCAGAGGGGGTGTAAAACGTCTTATGGTTCCTGAACGTTGTAGGGCTGAGTTATTATCCTACTATCACGACTCTCCCTTTGGAGGTCATCTGGGACGCCAGGGCACGCTAAAGAAACTGTGTGGACGCTTCTATTGGCCCACGGTGAATAAGGATGTGCGCCAATACATCCGGCGATGTGATTTGGGTTTGCGCGCTAAACCTGCGCAAAATTCTAGAGTGGATTCTGTGTCATACAGTTGGTAAACGGTGCATTGTGACGTGTTTGGCCCTTTGGTTAGATCTACCAAGGGTAACCTGTACATTTTGATATTGTTGGATGTTCTCTCCAGTTTTGTCATCTTAATTGCATTAAGGTCATTGAAGAGCAGAGAGATCACGAGAGCATTGTCCGACCGAGTGTGGTCAGTGTTTGGACCTCCAGTTAATGTCGTGACGGACAATGCATCTTATTTTGTGTCAGTTCAGTTCCGTGACATGTGCTTCCGATGGGGCATGTCACGATTTACATCTAGTCCGTATTTGCCTTGTGGAAATAGAGTCGAGCGGTTTAACAGGAACTTGAAGTGTACCTTGACTGCTCTTTACCACTCCCAGCAGATTTATTGTGACCAGGATCTGGACGTAATAAACTTAGGCTTTAATTCTGCAGTGTCTGGAGTGACAGGACATTGTCCAGCTTGCACTGTTTTGGGGCGAGATGTTCTGCATCCATTATTGAATGTTTGGGGCGTGCCGTCACCTGCCATTCCTATGTCGGATGTCTCTAGAGAGCGACTCACTGCCGATGTGTTGGCTCATCTGTATGACGAATGAGCGCGCCTTCAGGCCCGATATAATGCTGGCCGGGTTCCAGCCGATTATCAGGTTGGGTAGTCTGTAGACCTTTTGTCTTCCTTCTCGTCCTGACAATCGAGGTAGTAAGCTCCTCACCCGTTTTGTAGGTCCTTATGATGTGGTTAAATTGCTTGGACCGAACACCGTGCTTTTGGCTGATACCAACACTGGGCGCATTGTGCGGAAAGCACACGTGAGCCACTTGAAACATGCCGTGGATAACCCGGAAGATTAATGCCTTGCAAGTTGTTGTGTTGTAGAGTGATAGAGATGTACGAGGCGTCACATTGAATCTTTGGTGCCAGCACACAGAAGAGGATTTCGGTTGCAGGGGGGGGGGGCAGGGCCTGCTCCCCTGAATCCGCTTTCCCCTGTTGTTCTTATCCTGGGTTTCTTATCCATTCGTGTGTGTAATAATAGTGAGGTGGAGTGTCGTACGTGTGTTTGTGTGTTTAGTGTGTGTTGTAATGCGTGTTTGTTTGTAGTAGTGTTGTGTTTGTTTGTTGCGACCGTTCATCTGTGTATTGTTGTGTTAGTTTGTGTTTTTACCTCCGGAGGATATCATATTGAGGCTGTAATGAGATTATGCGATTGTGATCATAAAGGACATAACTGTGAGAATATTTTGAGTACACATGTGTTAAGAATACACTTATAATTTATGGTGCATCGAGGTATACATTATATGGATAGTGTTTTATTGTATTTTATATAATGTGTTATTCATTTATGAATATATTTATATTTACTTTGTACCTAATGTATGTTGTGTATTGCACTTTATTTATTTGTTGATGGAGAATTTATTGTAATGTGTATTGTCAATTTGATATTTTTGTGGAAATATTTGGCAAAATGAATTGTGTGAAAAGCTACTAGATTGCATTGTGTATTATACTGGAAAGTGCATTGTATTATGGATTCAGTCAATTTAATAGTTCAGATATTGAGTGATTTAATAGTGTAATTTCTGTTTTTTGGCTGCATTTTCAAGGGCTTTCGGGTTTGTACTTTTAATTTTAATCATTTCGTTTTTGTTGCATGTACTTGGGCTGCTTCTCTTCCCATATCCCTGAGGCACGAGATGAAACCTACTCTTCACGAACTATGAAGGTGACTTCCGATCTGGCGCAGAGGCTCGTAAACAGGTTTCATCTCGAAGGCGTGTCCTTCCTCGACTTTTCATGGACCTATCAGATTCGATCTTCGTGAGTGGCAACCGGCATGACCTAAGGTCTGTGAGACCCGTTGTGTTATTTTGAGTGGGAGAGTTGAGCTGGGCTAGCTCACCCTTATTATGTTTCATCATGTGTTCCTGAACATTTTCGTTTCTGAGAAGATTTGAACTGTGCGCCCACGAGCCCCGCCAATGAACTCGCTAGTCCCCATCTCCTTTCAGACGTCAGATGTTCGTATAACTTCGAGCGGCCTCGGCCGTCTTCGTGCCTTCCCCCCTTTCCCCTTCCCATCCCGGCCGGCTAGTCCGTGCCGCCGACGCTTGCCTCTGGGCACTCTGCCTCCGCTTCTTGACCAGCATGGTTCAAGGGATCAACTCGTGGCCGACGCGGCACCCGTGACTTCTACTGACAATGTTTGGTATGTTTTGATTTGATTCTTAGTTTTCTTAATCCTTTAGCTTTCACGTTCTTTTGGTTTCAACTAATTAATCCATTTTCCGTTGTGTGGTGCCGTTTCGGCCGCGAGCTGACCTACGCCCCTTTTAACTTATCAGTGTGGTATGTATTTGATTGATGTTATTTACAATGTTAATAATGCAGTTAAATTCTGGATCGCCGTTTTGTGATGAATGATAACGTGTAATTTCCGCTAAATAAACCTAGAAGTTATTTGAATTATCTGAGTTTAATTCAGTATTGTTTGAGACTATTTTACCTTGTCCCAGTGTGTGTATTACGTCACCTTTAGGGTTAGTAGTGGGAGTGGTAGGAAGAGTGTGCCTTGGCATGAGATATGTGTCTCTCGTCCATGGACTCACAGCCGTCTTTATTTAATATTGTGCTGGCAGTGTAAGAAAGGGGCACAAAATAAACGTAGCTTTAATTGACAGTTTCACGAGTTTACTTTTGTAATTGCTAGAGACTATTTACCTAGTCCCAGAGTGAGATGTTATGTCACCTTATGGGTTGTTTGGTGTGGGAGTAAGAAAATGTGTGCCTTGGGACGAGAAACGTGTTTCTCGTCCTAGATTCACAGCCGTCAGTACTGTACAATTGTGTCAGTGGTGTGAGACACGGGCACAATACAGGGTGTAAGGAAATTAATAGCCCAAACTCCAGGAGGTGATTCCTCAAGAAAAATGAAGTCGACATTATATAGGACACTTTTTTTTAAAAAAAAAGTGAAAATAAAGGGCGGAATAAGCCCTTGAAAATTGAGTTTGAAAATTGTATTATGTCAGAAAATCAAAAACGGTCAGGAGTTAAATGACGGTACTTTGAGATGTGTTACGTATTATTGAGATCTTAAACGTGTAAAAGTTTCAGCCTTCTAATCGTCCCCTTTTATGAAAATAATACGAGTTTCCTCCCTTATATCGCATGAAAATTACGTTGGCGTTATGGTTTGTGAACATTACATGTTGTCTTATTGGGCTGTACACCGTAAGGAACAAAAAAGTTCCTCTTGTCGCAAATGCCTAGAATGCACCGTTTGCCAGAAAATGAACACAATTATTCTGTACCTGGTATGTAGGCAAAATGTGCTCCATCCGATAAAAAACGGATTTGTACCATGCTCTCTGGAAAATACAACCCGTGATGCAGTTGTTGAAGCACGTCGCCAAATGCAGTTACATAAGCGTAAAAACAAAAACATGCTTATGCGCAACTCAGTTAATTTGGCAACAACTGTTGTAATATGGTAAGATGTCCGTCAAGCTATTACTCACAAATGTTTTTAAAAAATTTGACATTGTTTGTCATTGCTACAATATTACATCTACATTTTGACAAACTTAACATTAGTACAGACATTTTGCTACAAAATTGTTAATTTCTGTTGAGCTGGGCTCAGCCCGATTCAATGTATGTCTACCCATATTGTGCGGCTCCCCCCCCCCCTCTACTTCTGGTATCTGAGTGTAGCCGAACGATTACCTGTGACTTGGCCTCATGTGACGTCGTCTTTGACGTAGACCGCCCCTCCTCTCTAGACCTTCCGCCGTCCTCTGCGGACGTCGTGCCTCCCCTCCCCGCCTCCCTTCTCTCTCCCTCCTTCCCGGTCCCTTTCTTGTCATATTAGTATCATTGGTATAACAGCGATTGCCTTTGAATTTTGTAATAATTAAGCATGGTGTTGGCTCTGTTACTTTATGTACTCGGATTATTTCAGTCAATATATTTTGTGCATTTTATCGGGCCTGTCAGTTTAATTGCAGTAGCGAGTTGAACCCTTCCCCAGTGTTCATGTTGTGTGCGTTTGACTGCTGAATATGTGTTTACCAAGTCGAGCGGAGGTTAGGGTGAGTGCTCAGGTGTGGGATTGTTCCCCCAGGTATTAACAGCCGTGTGTTTTCACGTGTCTTTATAGAGATTACAGCACACTGTCAACAAACTATGAGCAAACAATTCAAGAGAAAACATGGAGTGCAGTGCATATATTAAAGAGCTAATGTACAGAAATATATGTTATATAGAAGTTACTATGCAAGTACTCCCAACTAACCATTAATGACAGATGTTATTGATCACGTGTGTATTTAATGAGTAGATATTTTATGCAACATTTTTTAGATCAGAAAAATTTAGACATAAAACACTGTGCAAGCCTACGTAAATATTTAAAAAAAGGCAATATTTATAGCAACATATAGCGGAAACACAGACACAAAGTGGCCGAAAATAAAAACTAAGCAGGGCTTTCAAAAATACTCACACTATTCTCAACTACGTATAACTTAATACAAACAAGACTTGGTCCCTGATACATACTTTGGATAAGCAGTAATCTGCCGTATTTCATAACTAAGCACGCAGTTAAGTATAACTGAACTACAGGATAAAAAAAAATTCAAGTAATGGTATATGTCAACAAACATTAGGGTAAATGTACTGGTAACATACATCCTCTACTAAATCACAGCAAAACATGAGAAATGAGGACAGCACTAACAAGAAGCATAATCAATATTTGTCTGGCCTGTAGGATATGTAACTATGCACAACTTCATAGTCGAAATTCATTAGAAAGTACAATGCAGGTAAGAATAATAATTATGGTAGTGTTCACTATCAAAATTAAATAAATAATAATTATACTGAGTGACTAAAAAAGTATTGCACGCACGTTATGTAATTCCACATTAACTATAACTGAAAGGTTATAATGAGTGAGAGATATTAATCAGAGCTAACATCGAGAACTTCAGCGCTGGTGAGGCTTGACATGAGGTAAGTACGGAGCAGCGCCAGAATGAAAGGGTGGGGGAAATGGGAGACCCCCGAAAAAACCCGTCAATCAACTGCATTGTCCGGCACGAATCCCAAATGTGAAAATCTGGGGACCAACCCCGCTGGGAATTGAACCTGGATCACCTTGGTGGAAGGCAAATGGTCTGATCATTTGGCCACCGTGACCCTCTGAAAGGTTACATGTATAGCATTTTAAAAAATCAGATATTCTAATGGTTGTCCATTTAAATGAAAAAAACATCATAAAAATGTATGGGATAAATTATGCTACAAATAGTAAGTAATAAAATTTAATTTTTGCATCAAAATGAAAAAAAATTTGCATAAAAAATTCAAGATTTGTAGACATTTTGAAGTGCATCGTTCAAGTTCCAGCCTTGGTATCGTAGTTTTCGTGATAAGTTACTTGCTAGCCATTGTAAAGTGCAAGCTACTCTATTTGGGAAATTTGTACAGTATGAGTAAACGCATACCACACTGAGACAAAATACTAAAATCTCAGTTTAATAAATATACTTTATTTCATGATTTCTATATACAATATCTTTGTTAGTTAAGGTGTGTATGCAGTAACTTTCTCAGAAGATTTACAAACTACATTTTGCAAGTTGTTCCAGTTCCTCGGCAGCATCTATCGCAGCTACTGCCAGCTGCTTCTGTTCACAGGTCGACACTGCTGTAGGGAAGGTCTTGTATATCTTGATTGCATCGGCCACAGCTCCCGTCACCTTGGTCGAAAGGGACACTGCTTGTTCAGCCACATGTACTGTCTCCTTCGCCACACATTCTGCCCTCTTCCCTAAGTCTGACAACTTCTCACACGCCTTGAGCGCGGCACGGGCATCACCAATGTCTTTCTCCGCGGACTGCACCACTCCTATGAGTGTCTCCACGTCGTTCAGTGCAGAGTCTGCTTCTGAAGTGACACACTGGACCACATCCTTGGCTAGAGCATCTGTGTTGGTGTCCACAGTACTCTTGAGCTTGTTAATACACTCGCTCACATGGGGGCCTGCAGAGCCAGCCTGCAAACATAGCAACTAGAAGAAACAAAGTTTGTTCCCAGCTTCATTTCTAATTTCCTTTACACCCTTTTCCCAATTTTTTATAAATTAGATTAATTACCCCAGAAAATTATTCTATACACGAGTACGGAGTGAACATGTTAAAAGTAAATTGGCATAACCACAACTATAGAGAGCAATTTTTATATGTGACAGCACATCTAATGTAGGTTTTTTACTTAAGATTTTATGTGCCTGTGTATCATTTTACATGACTTATTCCACTTAGTTATTTATTGCTTACAGTTTTTATTTCAAATTCACTGATTTGCTTATCTGCTTGTGTAAACCATGTTATTGATTTTGTAACCAAACTAATGTATATTAATAAACCAATTATCAGTTTTCTTTAGTACTGTACAGTATGTATAATGTTCAAAAGTCCACTTATTTTTTCCAGGTAGCTAATATGTTGGTATAATATGCAAATGTAAGCTTACCATTTCTCAATAAGAATGGAAGATGATTTACAGCAACAGTTCATAAGGCAGTGCTCTCGTGCTCTAGTACTAAACAATCTTCCACAAATTTTACTGCAAAATTTATTTCGTGAAGTTTCAAGTAATGTTGTTTCATAATTTATGCTATTCATTCACAATTCATGCTATTCATCTATCTTTAACAGATTATTGACTGTTCTGGAATAATAAGTTTTATTGCTAGACAAAAGTAATTTTGCTTGTGTAAACCCGCCTCAGTGCTTCAGTTAAAGTACACACAGCTCTCTCTTCTACTCTATGCTCCATGCTGGCCAGGACCTTAGAAAGATGTGGGAACCTCATATTTGCCAACGTCTACTCAATGCGTAGAGAAGCAAGTTCTGCTACCTACTACACAAGCAGCTCACATAGCACAATTGGTGTTACTGGTACAGACCGGCAAGCAAAGTAATTTTTGGTGTCAGATTAATGCAAAGATGACTTAGACTATCTTTCGCAAATATATATTGTTGTTATTATTGTAATTTTTACCTGTGCATGTGGGAGTGAAGTGATATTCATTATAAATAATGGCATGCTGTAGAACCTGTATTATTAATCCTGCACACAGTGGATAAATTATTCTGACTCTTTGAACAGGGATAATCTGAAAAGTTGACTTTATCCTTACTGGTTGAATTGTTGTGTTTTTATCTCCCCCTTTTTGAGAGGCATTATTTTTAATAATTTGTTACTTGTGCATTCCCATAGCAATTTTTTTTACATAAGTACAGAACAGATTCATATAGAAACGTAAATTGGTTTGATTTTTAATTACCGGTATTTCGTGTTATAGCCAAAAATATGGAAAGGTGCCACACTGCAGAATTACATATACATGTAGTTGAGTAGAAAACACAAAAAGCAAGCTAAATGCATTTCATCGTTAAAAATAAAGATAGTAGTTATTGTAATTTAAAAATTACATTTTTAATTTCTTGTCTATCCAAGAATGGGATCTATATAACTGCTTTGCAATATCATAATTATGCAAAGCAATATTCAAGTCATACGGTATGTAACAAGAATGCCAACCCACAGTTCTTTAGTGACCTCAATCCTGAAGAACCTGCAAGTCATGCTCACTGAATACAATTTAAGTTCAATAAATTATTCTATTCATTTCCAAATTTTTATTATTCTCTTGTTGAGATTGAAATTTGTTGTATTAAATATATTGACACTGAGTTTTCGCAGACTAAAAATGTGAGTAGACATTAAAAAAATTATTGTTTACGCACTTACCATTTGATTTCAAAATCATAGTATCATTGGAAATTGTCTGCTACAGATTGAACTGATTTATTAAAAGCAATAAGTAACTTTAAGTACATGACTGTCTGTTTTATTTTAAGTCAACGATAATATCAGTACACATAACTTATATTTTATAACATATTCAAATATTGTTATGACATAGATTTTTTAAATAAATTGGTGGTATGTATTATACAATAATGATACACAAGTCTAAATTATGTACTCACATAGAATAACAGCAAACTAGCCCTTTAAATTGTTGTTTGCACAATAACACTCACACTAGGGCATTATGCCTAGTGACTCACCAAATTTAACTATCTATTTTATACACAGTGACTTACATGTTGCAGAAGTTTTTCAGCTTCTTTGTCAAATGCTGCATAAGCACCTTTTATTACACCAGCAGCTCCACTTTCAATACGAGAACTGGCAGAATCAATGAAAGTCTTAATCTTTTCCACTTCTTGTTTCGCGTCTTCTAGCACTGTGTCAATAGAAATTTTTGCATTGCTAGGTAAGGCTTGAGTGACCTAAAATGGAATCAATCACAATAATAACCAAATTCAATGAAAGTAGACTAGGCTACTGGTACTTTTAGTCGTACAACACATCACAGTATTGATAGGATATTTTTTTAAGAAACATTTATTTACCTAATTATATAGAATAGGTCCTAATTTAATTAACTCTAAAATTAACAATTAAACTGATTGTTGCTGTTCAATAATAGTATGTACTGTTTTAAGGGAAAATTTAGATACGTATTTGCTGGTTCATACTATATTTACATGTTCTTCTAACATACCTACAAAAATTGGTACAGAAAGAATGAGTGCTAGGTACAACATTTATAGTCGATGCAGCAGAAACTTTGTCGGGTTTTTACATTACTTACATCAAACTCTGATTATTCTATAAAAGTTTTAAGGATGAAGTCCCATTGTTCTTTTTAAGCATATGACCTACAGGGAGAAAAAATTACAAACTAAAAGATTAACAAATTGCATTTAATTAAATAGCTGCAGCACTTAAAAGAATGTCTAAATCATAGTTTCAAGCTAAATATAAATTATAAATACAGTACAATCTAATACCTGTAGTTAAGAATCTCAAAATTGTTATGCAATACGAAGCCATGCATCCTGAACTTTTGAATAATGCCTATAATTTTTTCAGATAATTTTTCTCATATAGGTATAGTATGCACAACATATCTGTCACTACAATGTTGCTGCTATCTGCATCACTGTTAATTCTGTTCTATATTTTCAATGAACTTTTGAATTAATAATTTCTTGGTTCAGCTTAACAAGATACATTCCTAAGACATACATAGTAGTGGTAAAATACTGCATATAGGGTAGTTCCTTTTTATTATGTGTATGATGAACAACATCCATTAATTATTTCGAAACTTGCTACGAAGATAAACACAACCATACAATATTTTCCTCTACATCATACATACATGCCACTGTGCAGTCTTTTAAATTTTAAATTAAAATCTTTCCGACTACTCAGGCATTGAATGTGTGGACAACAATAGATTTAAATATATTTATGCTTCAATTGTTTAAAATGTATTCTTTAAGTACTTGCATAGAGACTTAGCTGTTATCAATGAACAAGAGATTCTCTTTATTGGACAATGCTTGTATCACATTCTAATAATTATGAACCTGGAGAAATGGATTCCTTGACATAAGAATATAGCAGTTTCAGCGATTGGTGGTCTGGCTGTATCAGCTCCAAGTTCAAAATGGCAGGCCGTTTGCTAAGTTCCAGCAATGTCAGCTAATTTAAGCATACCTGTCTGAAGTTATGATGAAGTACTAAACAATGAACAGTGAAATATGTGGCATCAGGCAGAGGAAATTTAACATTTTAAAATAAATTACTTTATGTTTGTTTCATTACAAAATAAATATCAACCTAACACTGTGTCTGTACTAACTGAAGATAGAATTATCCTCTTACATTAAGCACTGTAATTACTGGATTAATTCACTAAATCTTTGCAATGAGTAGAGTATACCACAGGTATTTAGGCCTTTCAGAAAGTTGTAGAATTTAATTTTCATAATCATGTATTAATAATTAAATTTATTTGTTCTGTTATTTTATAGTTGGTGGTCGAATGCCCCATTTTCACTCCAGCTGTCGAGCAGCTACTGACAAACTTTTAAAGTATTAACTACAGACTTTGCTGAAGCCTTGGAAAATTGTCAACTACATGACCTCCCCAAGAATATGGCATTCTTATGAAATATGTTTTTGTCAGAACAGATTTTTCGAGATACTAGAAAATGGCAGGTTTATTAACAGAATGAGACATAACAAAAAAATGTTTAGCTCCCTTAAGTGTTTTCATTATCTCGTTAATTTATGTAGTAAAATCAAGTATTCAAGTTTATCTCACGAACAGTTAATTTTCATACTTTATTTTAACTGACAACATTAATGTTTCTGTGTTAAGTAACTTGAAGTTTTGAAGGACGTTTGCGTGAAATTCTCTGGCATATATTTTTTATACTGTTCTCAACAACATTGAAACTTTATTAAATAGTCAAATAGCATAACGTATTATCCTCCAGTATGTTTTAGTGAAATTCCCTCCTACTGAGAAGTGAATGTCTTCCCTTCTTTATCCTCATTGTCTGGTAACTCTATTTGTGGCTGTAAAACCAATATGGTGGACTACAAACAAATTACTGAAATTAGTGCTGATTAATTTTTATAACAAATCAGGTAACTGTAAAAGCAATAAAACAGTACACAGTCAAAAAAAATGGAAATAATATGTGGTGATAAATTTATGTGGTGAAAAGAAGAAGAAAGGGCATGTCACTGTTCCCGTTGACTGTGCAACAAAACCAATTACAGTAACAACAGGAAAATTGGAAAGTTTTCATTAAGAATGTCAGACAAGAAGGGACTGTTGCAACGGAAACAGGAAGGAACTCTACTGTCAACATCTGGCAAGAAGAAAAAAACATCAAAGAGGAAGATTAAGCTGGTCTCATTTGGCTGTAGGGTAGTGTGGCACCCACTGAAAAACAACACTCTGCTTTGAGACCAAATCTGATTTTGTCCGAGTAGAAAAACAGAAAATATATAACACTCAAGAAGCGTGGAATGCATGCTACTTGAGACATATGAGGTAAAATTTATACATTACTTGGTGACGAAAAGCTTCCTGCGGTGTTACTTGATAAAACATTGACTCATACAATTTTTTTTACACTGTCTGCAAATGTTGGCAGCATAATGAGGTTAAAGGTTTAATAAAATATATTAGGAATGCACAAAGGGTGGATTATAGCATATGCTGGAAGTAAAGTAGGTTTATTGATGGATCACTATTACGTTTCAGAGAAGTAAAAAAATTGGGCAACTATCACAATGAAATAAAGGCTGAAAATTTCACGAAGTGGTGTGAAATACAGCATATATAGTACCATACTCACTGGCCAAAAGTATAATTCTCCTTGACAATGCACATTATCTTTTCCTTTAAGAAAACAAAACACGCACATTACGTTACATTCTACTGTACAAACTATCAGGAACTGTTATAAAAAGTCAAGTTCCATTGCCCACCTGTATCGTAATGCATTGACAGCATTCTTCATGTACATGGTCACACACAACTGTAAGAGCTGCCATACCATTGAAATCTTGGTCTCATTGAATATATTTTAACTTTGCTGAAATGCCAAGTAGAAGATAGTAGAAGATTGTAACAGTAGCGCAGTTGTCATCTGATATTTTAGCAGTTACAAAGCATTACCAAGTATGACCGACATAAGCAGTGCCTACATATGAAGACAATTGATAAACTGTCCTCGAAAAATGACGGTTTAATGGACAGTGATAGTCACTATAACACTGCGACAGTAACAGCAGTATCAGTACAAGCATGAACAGCAACACTGCTGGGAACACTGGCAATATTAGCAGAATCAAAGAAATAGTTGTGCTCACTACACGTTAGGTGAATAGTTTGTTGGCATGCATTGTTATGTTGTGACGTTGAATAGCCTGTTATACTCTTCTCCTCTCCGTGTGCAGAATTGATACAGGCCTGGTGACTCACATGTTGTCAGCAACGCGACCACAGCGCCATATAGTTCGATGTTCAGTTAACTCCGTGGAGCAGCACTACTTGTTATGGCAAAAGTATGTACAATTTACAATTAATGTTCTAATCAATGTCTGTGGTTGGTCTCGATCCCAATTTGGTACGCATAAATTGGTTCTTTAATATCTTCATGAGTAGTTCTTTATTCATACGGAGCGTGCCAATGTCACGTGAAATGATCATGTATCCCAACTTACACTCCTTAGGACGATTTTTTGACTGTGGCCTAAAGATCGGACTAGGTAGTAACAAACCAATACCTGTACTTAGTCAAGTAGAAGTGCAGAGTAAGTATCGACCAGTGCTTGCAGTAACACAGTGTTCTAATGTGCAACAAGTAACAAAATTTACATTAATGTAAGAACACCCAAAAACAGAATGGAGCAACACATATCCGATTCAAACTATACATTAGAAGAAAAAATAACCTCAACCAAAATGTAATTAACTAAAGTGTTTAATTCACTGATTCGTATACACCATTAACCACAGCTGAAACCCAAATGATAATAAGTACTGCATGTTTATCAACTCTGTGCACTCCGTGTGAGTTCTGTATTCACATGTAACTTTAGCCTTGATTACAGAAGTGTTTTAAGCTTAAAATTATGCAAAAGCTTTGATTTATGATTTGCAAAATCTTTCTTGAATCAGCACTTACTGCGAAAAGTCCAAGGGTGAAAACTACAGCACACAGTTTGGCAGACATCTTGGTAAAATATAATGAACAGCAATAGAAGTTTCGTTATTTATCTGATGTTACAAGGCCAAGGTGTGCTAACAATCTCTTTATCTAGTCATTTCAAGTGGAAATTATGACGGCAATTTTCACTTGATTTGAAATAGAAAGAGTTTATAATTCATGTTATCTATTACACAATGAACAACAGAAATTGTCAAAAAAATGTTTTTAAGTGTCAAAGTTTCTCATTCTCATTACACGTGACTATCTTGTCACGTGAACACAGAATATTGTTAACTACGACTTGGCCTTCTCATGATATACTCCTTCTTATCAATATTTTTACAAATGAGCAGACTGCCTCAAATTCTTCGGTCGGATGCATGCTGTACTGTTCATTCAAAAGTGTATTTACAACAAATTCTGAAGACATTTCAAAGAACTTATGTGGTTTGGTTTAAAAATCTTTCATCAAATAATTTAACATAGTCAAATAGGATACTGAATCCACGAAAACCTTATAGAACACTCACCCACAGCCGTACTTCTTGCTTTCCAACTGTGACAGAAGCAGAAGACGGTGACCTGTCTCTGCATAATATACCTCAATATTTTTACTGTGTAGAAGGACACAGGTTTGAGACTCCTCACACCTACTACATAATCGATAATATCCTACCAATACTTAGTAGCACAGCCAACAGAAACAAAGCATCAATTTGTATACTTTACACATGCTGTGCTGACATGCAGTGAAACCTCGTCAATGCAAACTTTCAGGGCCTTAATTTTTTCCAGTTTGTAATGTTGTTTGCATTATATAATGTTTTCAAGAACTGCAGAAAGTCTCTGAAATTTATTTCAGGCAGTTTATTCCCAAAAATATAAAGACTGTATCACCATTGAGACTTCTTTTTACTAGTGGACTTAATGTAAAGAAATTTTTAACTGAGCATTACAAACAATTTTTCTTATTTTATTCCAATATGACATAAAACACTACTTTGTATCAATGAAGTTTGTACTGTAGTATTGAGGTTTCACTGTATGTTGCCACCCTCAGATGGTACAGTATGGATCGGCCAGCAAGTAGTTTGGGCACTCATGCACACTTTTATCACTCTTGCCTTCTTTTCCATCCAGATAACTAACCCACTGAGCAGGGACAGTCTGAGCTATTGCATGCTGTTCTCTAAAAGCAGTCCGTACATCTGGACATATTACATAATTTATTTTAGTTTGTGTGTTGTTACAGACTGCAAAAAGTTGAAGATAAAGTATCAGCTGTTGTAGGTATTTCCAAAGTGTCTATTAACTGAATGAAAATAAAAATTGAAAAGTAAATGATAATTGAAAGAATAAATGAGATATCTCGAGTATATAGATTTTAGCTGTAATCAACATAATCAAAAATCAAGAAAAATCATATAATTATGAAATTTTGATTATTTCAATTACAATATAATCCTCATTTAAGATAACCTTTAATTGGAACTTTTTGCAGTTTTTTTTTTTTTTTTACATTTAAAAGTTTGCCCAAAAATACTGGCATAAAATCATTAGTCTTTGGATCTGTGGTCATAAAATCAAGGTTTTACTGTATTTACCAAAATACAGTATATGTTTAGTAGCCAACTATGCAAAGTACTTTATTTAAACCCTGTCTTTAATGTCAAATTTTATATTATATAATAAAAATAACAGGTTTCATTTACTGTGTCACCACCCGTCTTTGTGTACCACGATCCATTTTGGCACGTCATGTCGTCTTTTATTAAAACAAAGAGACATTTCAAAAATGGAATTGTTTCTACACACTGTTCACAACTATTTTTCCATGTCATTTAATATAGTATAAAATTTAAAGCAATCAATTAATTTAACTTTAAATCAAGCAGACGACCGCAGTTGTAGGCCAAAGTTTAGTTATGTTTACGATACAAATAAATACAACAACTGTACAGAAAAGACAGCAACACTATTATCATCACCCATAAAAAAAACTGAGATGACGTTTGTTTCGCTTCGAGTCATTCTTCATGAATAATACCAAAAGACCTCTTATTCGACTTAGCATGCTCACATTTAACAGACTGAAGTAGTAAACTTTTTTGTGAAGTTCGTAAAGAGGTTTTTCTGTAATTATTTCAAGTTTATTCTGGCAACATATTTTCATTTACATCCATCCAGATCTGTGGTGTGTTCATGATGAGCGATAATGTAGTATTTATGTCAAGTTAAACTTCTAAACAGTTTTGCTCTGTAAAATAGGATATAACAACCATTGTCAACAGACACAACTGGAAAAGTAAATTAAATAAATAACAGGGATTGTTTCCAAAGAAAGTGTTTTGATCACGAGATCTGCTATTTCCCATTTCCAACTAGCTATTTTACTTTCAATTGTTATTTCTCTGTATGTACAGTTTTTTAACCATCATCAAAACAGTGTATTTTGTTTCTGTATTGAAAACAATTTCATGTTATTTGTACTTCTTGCTAACCAGTTTCAAAACATAATAATAATAATAATAATAATAATAATAATAATAATAATAATAATAATAATACTTGGGATTGAGCTGAATCCCAGTGGCAAGTCGCTATTCCTTCAATCCTTACCCCTTAGTAATCGCCCCCTGAACTGACCTACACTCCTCGCTGTAACTATATCCTCCCGCAGCGCATTCCACTCCCTCACCGTCCTCACCAACATGGACTGCTTTCCCCTCTCAGTCCTCCTCTAGGTTCTCTGAATCTTCCCGCTGTTATCCCCCCGACCTCTGTACACACCCTTGACCAATTTGTTATTTAACTCCCCCCATCCCCCTCCTTCATTCACCACCCTAAACATTCTGACCAGCCTCTCCACCCTTCTCCTCTCCTTCAAGGACTGCCAACCCATCTCCCTCATCATTAATGAAGGCCTAAAGTTCCTTTCATCCT